>LYUA01003056.1:30147-45455 GCA_002093875.1 Calopteryx splendens
CATCCTTGCCTAAGGTCCTTGTCATCAATTCTCTCCTCCTTGTAAAAGCTTCATTGCATAATGTGATCCTTCTTCTAACATCCTTACCACATTGCCCACATTTGCCTAAAACACTACCTTAATAGCTAAAATGCTCTTTTTATGCCTTCCAACTTTATAATGTTTAACAGAACTTCCCCTTTCTTAAGAACCTCATTACCTTCGTTTTCTTCTCATTTATTTCCATTCAATGTGTATCACTTTGGCTCTGTAGTGAGCCCAGAAACGACTGCAACCCCTTGCCTGATTGGCTAACTAAAGCTTCATCATGAACAAATCTGACTGACTTGATCAGTTCCCCACCTACTTTCACTCCTAACTCCAGTCCTTCCTTTGCATACCTCATCATTTCCTCCATGCATATATTGGTGCACAGGTGATAATGGACAACCCTTGTCTTACCCCCCTGTCTATCACTGCCCATACTGTTTCTCCATCTATCACCCTCACCCTGTACAGTCTGAGACACATACAGGTTTCAGATAAGTATCTTATCTCTCCAGTCTACTCACATTTTCTGCCTATCTTGCAATATAGTATTCCTGGAACTAAATTAACCTCTTTGACATCATATTCATCTTAAAATGTTCCATGTTACATTTGCATGCTTTCAGAGCTCTTGTAAATTCTCATAGCTACAAAATCCACACACTCTTGGAGAGGAGGGGGTGATCCAATACAGAGGAATGATTGCAAATGACAAAGGAGATAAATTAGAAGCTAAAGGGTAGGGAAAAGGAATCAATGAACGTGGCTGAAGAGAGAGAGAGAGAGCTGTCACATGATCTACCAGGAGATCATCTACCCTCTATAGTAATGCTTGTTTGCCATATCCTTTTTTCTCTTACAGGGAAATAGGATTGCAAAGACTCCCTTAAATTCCAAGAGTAGGCACCACTGACCAACAGCCACCGGCATTATGCATTTATCACATAGGTGCCACATCTCCATGAAAGATCCTGGGACATTCCCGGTATTGCAGGAGTATTTCGCCATCTGATAATCGTTTCAAAATCATTATTTGCATGAGAGGGTAACCATGTTATTAAAGCATGGATTTTCAAAGTACTATTATTTTTGTTTATTACCTATTTTTAGCTGCTTCATTTTGAGCATTTTTGCCATTACACCCTCAATAAATAGCAGCTACCAAGAACAAACCTAGAAAAACAAAGAAAACTATATCTACCTAATATAAAGTAATTTGGCAAACCAACTTCAAGGGACTTCAGTATAATTTAATACCTTTATCAAAAGAGATTGTTTAATAAAAATGGATTTCAAAATGGAATATTTATTCATCTTTCTTGAGAGGATCTTATTTATGAACAAAGGGGGATTTATCTTATCTTACAATTAGTGACACTAGCATCAATTACAAACAATTACATCCAGCGAGGTTGCTGAATGGTGTAAGGCATGAGTTGGTTCCTAATTGATTACCTGCAGGTAGTAGAAAGTTAATAAGTTAAGGAATTCACACTTATTCTTTGAGTTAATTAACAATTCACAGTTAAAGTCACCCGTGACAGTGACTTCAGATGATTTTTGATATATGATATCCAAAAGGCATTCAAATTTATAAAAAAAAAGAAATAAAATTCTCACAGAGAGATCTATGCATAGAGATATGATACACAATGAGCCACTATTGGTGGCCACCATACATAAGGACATTGAAAACCATATTCTAGTATTGGGCTTTTTCAGGATGTAGTTACATATTCGGGTGACAAGGATTCTTTTATGAGGATGTCCACCCTGACATTTTTCTAATCTAAACGACATAAGAAAATCAGCAGTTACATAACCAGAAATTCGGTGAGCTCCTACTCCCTCCCATTTTACACAGTGCTCACAAATAGTAATGATGTCTGGCCTATGAGAGTCCATCAACAATTCTAGTCCATTAACTTTATATCTGATACCCTGAACATTTATTTTCTAAACAGTAAGTTTCTCTAACACAGCCTTATTCCCCAGGCAATATATTTTTCTTTGTATGATGCATCCGATATTGCACCCTCTTTCTTTTCCTTGATCAACATTTGTGGAGATTAAAATTCCTAGGAACCCTAAAAATCTCATATCCAGGACACATGGTGCCAACAAATACCAGCCTGTTAGATTTTTTAAGCACATTTTTGAGCTGGCAATGCACCTGTCCATTAGTGGCTCAAACCTGATCTTTAGGAACTCCAGCAATGTTTCTTGAAACATGATGAGTGCCCTACTTCCAGAAGTTCCAGAGCTTTAAGTCACCATATATCATTCACTTTCCCCTAGTAAGTACCATAGTGGAAGTAACTGTTTCCATCACTATCTATGCCAATGGGAACAACTGCTTCATCAATAAGAATGATATTGTTCACATTGTCACTTGGTTTGTTTGTGTTGGACTTAATTACTTTAACTATTGGTCTCAAACTTCAATCTCGAGTTATCAGTATTGACATAAGAGAGACAGACAGACTCAGAAAATGAGTATTACCAAAAAAGTAAATATATTTACCTTATGGAATCAATCACCAAAATGAAATGCAACGCATCAAAACTAATGGTAATAAAACATTATCAATGGAAAACTGTGTGTGTTTATTGCCATAGTGGAACAGTTCCATCACATCAGACTTGATACCATCAAATTTTTTCCTTAATTTTATAAAAGATTACCAAACACAGTGTTTTGAACAGAATTAGTGGTAATATTGCCATATCTTGAAAGAGTATTTGGATTAACCAACCAGAATTCTGATCCTGTATTGGCCAATTAAGGAGTATACTGTAGAAGTAAACAAATGAGCCCTTTATGTAATCGATGCTATTAAAGGTGGTAATTCCTCAAATGATTTGATTTTTTTTTCAGAAAAAGGTCCACCAACTGCAGTGGGAATTCTTGTGCATGGTATAAACTCCGTCCTGATGTTAATTGACTTGGTGTTGGTTGCCCAACCTTATCGACTGCATCACTTCTACTTGCCCGCCACTTTGGCACTTGTCTACTCCATATTCACCATAGTATACTTCCTGGCTGGAGGGACCGACAGGCATCAATCCACCAAGATCTATCCCCAGCTTGACTGGAGCAAACCATGGACACTTGCCTTGCCCACGTCATTTGGAGCCTTCATATTGGTGCTCATCATCCATTCCTCCATTTACGGACTGAGTTTGCTCAAGGGTTGTCTGGGGCGACGTCTCAAGTGTCCTGGAAATTTTCACGTCAGTGAAGGTGAAGATAACAGGGGTGCTAACCTTGGGGAACACGCTTTCGACGTGATTGACAGCAATGGTTTCAGTGCTCCCAAAGGATCAATCTCTTCAGTGATAATAATGAACACGGTTTGAGAGGAGATTACAGAAAAAGCTTCCTGTACATTGATTGTGCGAGCTAACGAGTTGTAGCCAGATTACAACGTTCTGTGATATTTTTACTTTAAAGCACTAAAAAGTGAGGTTCCTAATATGTTGGCTTTTTCTTCATTTCATGGAACAAAGAAAACTATCAAAAGACTTGAGGCACTGCTATTGGATCTCTTCAACTTGCATGAATTCCATTTCATTTTCTCTGGAACTATTGATGTACTCGCAAGAGTAATGGTTTTATTGTCATTAGAAGTGAATTTCAGCACTATTGCAAATTCAATAGCATGAATGTAGTGTCAGTGTTTTGTGAGAGTATTATGCTCAGTGCATCATTGTTCGAAAATTTTGTGTTTTTGCATTGTTCGAAACTTTTTAATGTGATAGCTTGTTAAAGTGTGACTGCATTCAAGTAGCACAGTTGTTCATATATGTGCTTGGTGTAGGAACTCAGTATAGCAATGAATTTCAACCTGAACATATCATGAATAGTGTGTCATAAAATGGATAGCATTCAAGGTGTGTCAATGTATTATAACCATTCCATTTCAGGAACATTGCATTGATACTAAAATAAGAATGCAATTAAATACAGTTTAGCAAAGTTTATGTCAGAAAATGCATTTTTATTTATCTAAAAAATGTTTAAACTGAACTAAATAATTAAAGAAAATTCACGGCCTCATGAAATTTCACAGGTGCATTTGGAAGAGGAAGGCCTCATGGGGAACCAGTTGCTCCGTGCACAACACTTTCCATAACCTGGTAGAGTGATAGCCGTGACCATATTTCTGCCAATGCTATTGCCCCAAATCCAGCGGTGAAGCTCCAGTTTGTGCCACTCGGGTACGACGACCCGTTAAGACTTTCCCCTCCCCTCCTCAAAAATGAATTTTTTTTTCAATTTGGGGGAGGGGGGGGGGGCATTGAAAAGTGCCATCTGGGGTGGGCAGACACCTCCCTCCCCTTCCCAGCTACACCCTGCAGTCTTAAACACCAACTCACATGATCCATTAATTTAAAATTTTTCTTTTCTTATGCACGTGACCGGGGTTATAGTGTGAATACATTCACCATCATGAAAATTGAATTTTGAAGTGCAGGAAATATTATTACCTGGACAAAATTTCATGATTAAATTCGGAACGGGACTAAACAGGAGAAAAATATTAGGGCATAGTAATTTAGGTGAATCACGCCATAGCCCTGTAATTTTCAAGCAGTGGTATGGAGGAATCGAGTATGCAGGGCTAGACAAAGGCATCGCAGTTAAATTTAATGTACATAGCATTTATTTTTTTATCATTAATTTTTAGAATCAAAATTTTACTCAAAACCTTGGTATATTTTTTATGGCTTTAATATTGAGAGTGGGGAGGAATCCATCATTGATATTACCCAACTCTTTAACAAAAGATAACTTCATGCACTTAAAGACTCTCGTTCATGGAACTCATACAGAGTCAGAAGTGCTCCCCAGTAAAGATATATCACAGAAGAATACCACAGAAAAATCCCCCACAATCCAAAACCAGGTCCTCGGGAGTGGGCAGCCAGCCAGTGATCTAGTTACCATCACAACCCTATCCCCCAGGGATTCCTTGGAGTTATCTTTTAGAGCTGCTTTCTGTTATTGGTATGGATGTCACATCCCCAAAAATGCTCCTTTAATTTCATTGCGCATGTCAAAAGTTCATACTTTGCCTGCCTTAAAGACATAAGGAAGAGATTAATTAAAACTTGACCAAGGAGTGCAGAGTCTTACAGTTCTAAATCATTTGTCTTACATTTGTCTTATTTGTCTTGTTAGAGGGAAGCGGATTATTAGCATAGATTGGGAGGGTTTTGAGATTTGGCTGTGAAGAAGAATATAGGTAATAAATAAAATCAAACAAAGAAGTCCTACAAACGATAGGGGAAGAGTGGATTTCCTGCCTTCTCACAATTCTCTAGCCTAAGAACACAGAAAAAGTGGATGCAGGAAGCATTGGGAGCCAATAGGATTTAGAGCTGGAAGAGAATGGAGGTTGAAAGTATGTGGAGCTCAAAATGGTGTTTTCATGCAAGCTGATAATGTAGTTATATGTGGGGCTAAAAAATGCCAGTACAATCTCAGGGTCCATCAAAAACTAAGCTTTACAACAATATCACATATATTTCAATAACAATGAATACAAACAAACTGCAATTAAGTACATAAATGCATCTCTCAATTGAATCTCTCCTATGAATTGGTAACCACCAATACATATGCCATTTTGATCAATTACCTATTCATGATTGACTTTGACTTTAAACCAATTTCTTCAAGAGAAATCTACTTTTAACTGCATTCATATAATCCACTGAAAAGTCAATTTAATTCAATAAATTAATTTCTTGGTAAGTAATTACAAATGAGCCCAATTGGGATTTTCCATTCATGAATGAGTTTTCCTTTGCTTATGTCACTGAAATCTTGAATTAATTAGCCCTGCAGATACTCTTGACAAAGACATTTCAAATGCCAGATATTACTCCTATATAAATAGATCAATTATGCATAAGCAAGTATGCATAAGCATGCATAGTTGTTTTATGTTGTATATAGGGGACACTTTTCTTTAAATTCACTAAAAACGTGCTTCATTATTTTTAACACGAATGTTGAAGACATCATCTGTCTTAAGTTTGTTAGTCAAACCTTGCTTTTACTTTGTGAAAATTGTAACAATAATGAACTGATTTTTAAAATGTATGCAATAAGAGGTAATACATGTATTCCATCCCCTCCAACTTTCCATGAAATCTACACCCATGCCATAACTAAAATTTATATTTGTACATATTCTCTATTGTGTGTGATGAATGTATACCTTCGATATTTTTTGTCAAACCAATAACATATTCATGAAGATCATATCCTGCAAAGTCATTAAAGGGCAAGTGGCAGGGATTGCTGGACAGGTGTCATTATTGAAAAGTAAGTAGTAAATTAACTAGTTGTTTTCAGTAAGTGTTACCAAGCAATATTTTACATTATTATTACTGTCAACCATATGGTAGCTGACATTGATAAAAATGTATGTGAAAAGCTTATAAAAATAAATATCAATATATAATACTAATGTTCTTTAAGGAAAAATATACAAGCCAGGTTTATGCATCAAAGATGATAGCTTCAAGAATGTCTACAATGGCAGGTCTGTCCTCTGTGCATGAAAAATTTTAATTTATCACCTTGTCTAAAACGTATAGGCCTACCTGACTTTATAACAGTTCTAACTTAACTATACTCCATTATCTCTCGGGACACCAGTAATGATTTAAATAACAGTTATGAAATCAATCTAGCATAAAACAAATGCATTTTCTCTGGTCTTAACCAAAGGAAAAATTTTACTTGTTCTTTCCTAGTCATATTTTTGCTGAGGTTTGTGGTAAGACGTGTTGCTTTGGGCACATTAGAATACATTTTTCAAGGTGGGGTCGTAAGAAACAGAGAAGATTATAGCACTGAAGATGTAATCAAATTTAAAAAGTCATCTTGTTTACGCAACTTTAAATAATGGGTTCACGTTAGGTTAAAAAAATAATAATAACCGAAGAATAGCCACTCATTAGGGACATAAGTGCACTGCCATGGCATGTAATATGTTGACAAAAGGGATAAATTGAGGGAAGAGCTAACAATTCCAACCTTCTTGTCTACTATTCATTGATAGTTCTTCTATTCCAATTAACCAGGAGGGAACTGAAGACAGAATTTTATGTTACGACTTCTCCAGTTCCCAAAGTAGGAGCATATCACCGGAGCTCTAAAGTAACAAAAAAAACGTTTACCCACTTAGCAGCAGTCACAACTTCTCATAAAGTGAGAATATAAGCAATAACTTCTCCAGTTCCAAAGGAAGGTGCATATCAGAACTCTACATTAACAAAAATACATTTACCCACTGAGAAGTTATGCCTCCATCGTGAAGTAACCCAACAATCCACACTACATAATACACCAATGTCACCATCCATTCAAAGCCCACCCAAACCTATTTTGTCCATGGAAATCACAGAGTTTGAACAATTTGTCCTTTAAGATGCACTTAACTCCAGAAAATGTTCCGACTTTAATAGTGTAATAATTTGATTTGTCCTAATAATTGCTGAAATTTACATCATACAAAATTTGGTAGCCACTTGTCTTTACGTAATACAGTAAGTCCCCAACTTACACAGTTAATTCGTTCCGAAATTTTCTGTGTACGTCGAAAGCCGTGTAAGTCAAAAATTCCTCGTATGCCATTCACCGGGTCAAGTACCATACATTCATGTGTTCATATATACGCGTTCCTATATACAATATATACTACGTGAAGAACGCCATCTATTCACCTGATATTCAACTAACTGGATATCCTTGACTTGCCCTGCGTTTTTGTTTTCCTACGTATTTCAATACGTGACGTCAATTTTGTCCAACCGTGTATCTGCGGAATCGTGTAACTCGAAATCGTGTAGGGACTTACTGTAAGTGGGATTTTAATGTTTTTGATTTGTTACCATACCACAATGATGTTATGCAAGGTATGCTTGCATTCTACAAAGATGGTCTAATCTGTCAGCACTGTGAGGGATTTTATCACTCACTCAATGTCATTACTTGTTTTTACCATACCAATTAATGTGAATTAAACATTTACAAAATGGGGCCCCAACCAGAGAAAATGACTTGTAACAACCTCTACCCGCTGAGCTAAAACATAAGTGCGAAAGTTAATGGCTAACACAACATCCAGCCGTGAGTAGATGGAATAGACAAGTCAGCTGAGGGAAAAACAGCCCCCATGCATTCATAACACCCTTAACAATTCAAAATTCTGCACAAGAAGAAACTTTTATGGAACATGAATCAGCAGTGTTACATGAAAACCATAAAATTATTATAGGTAGGTAATTCAATAAAAACCCATGAATAATCAACAATTTTTTTCAAATTTACAACAAAAATACATATTTACATTTTGTACAGCAGTGGTCGACTAATTTATAATCAATTGTATATCTGATAGCATTAATAATATTGTGAAAATAATTGATTACTTGTTACAAAATACATGACATGACCAAATTGTGAAAATGAGCAACAGATGAATGCCTAAAAATGGCGAAAATGTCAAATTCCTGATGACGCCACATATCCCATCCATCAATTTCATGATTCAATCACAAACACAAATTTAATCAAATGATCTTGGAGTAAGGAGAGATCTTCCTAACCCACTACCAACTATTGGAACCTACAGGGTATGAATGGAGTCAATTTTGTTAATTCTGAACAACTGTAAATAAATTTGACAAATGCTTTAACTGAAATTGCATCAAAACATGTGGTGGTGCCAACCCAGTCACCAAAATTAGGATTTTTTGGTTCCCAGGGGAACAAAAAATACAAAAGCACAAAAATAACCAATTACTAAACAAATACTTTGGAAATAAATTATGGCTACCACATCCCCTCAGACAAGCTATATACCCTTGCATTATTTTTATCTTCATCAAACAACAAAATGTATCAAGTTCCTGAATCTGTAATATGTAGAATATGAATTAAACTTAAGTAATTGTCATGAAATTTTAACATCCAACATAAAACAAAATAGTATTAAAAAGGTAATGCATTTCAAACTACAAGAACACTGTGCAAAGCTCAATTTAAATCATTCAGTATTAATTGGTTCAGTTACTTCATGAGCACAAAATGCACCTTAATGTTTACATTACTTTTGGCAATGCTATCTATTTCAGTGAAACCACAAATAAAACACAGTAAATAGATTGCACTTGACTAAGGAATGAGTAAACCAGAATGATGAAAAATTATGGAGAGAAAAGTGTTTGTTCCAAAGTAGAACATTAGCACCACACCAACTGACTGCCAATCAGAGTGGACTTAACAAATCATTTGTCATCTACATGAATGATCACATCAGCTAATTAGAGCACTGAATCTTTATAACTATTCAACAAGATCTCCCATTGGATTACTGTTACACAGGGAAAGGCATTCAGGAATAAATCAGGAATGCTATACTGAACTGAACTGAAATTACCCACAACCATGAGTAATGGTCAAAATTAACCATGGCTGATTTGAAGGAAATGAGCATATCCCCCAAGGATTTGCAGGAATTTTGAACAAGAAATTACACACTTGATGGAAAATTTTACCATTTTGAACCGAAAAGAAAATACTGATGATGAGAGAAAACTAAATATGACATGGTGAAAATTTCAAGCAATGAAATCCAGCAAGAGCAACAGAAAAAAACTTAACATGAAGTCATCCTTACAGATTCATATTATAAATACCAAAAAATGCCAGGATTAACATCATCAGAGCTATTTTGTACCACTTTGTCAATTAGAAAATCCCAGGAAATTTTACTGGTTGATATGCAAATACTATGAGCATTTGAGAAACACTAATTACCGATCCAAATAAATCCAAAAACCATTCATAATTGAACCAAAACAATTAGTAGCACAAAATTAAAAATTTGATTTAAAAAAATGATTATTTTCACTCATTTTTCCAACATGAACACTATTATATGGAGGAGGAAATTGTAGACTGGCGTATTACCAGTGATCAGATTCTCTCCCTTGAAATCATGATTATAACATTATTATTATAATGTATTAATGGTTACAGTTTGTAACCCCCAAATTAACCCATTCATCAGAACAGCGCTGTAAATTACCTGAATGTATATACATAAATGTACCATTGGAATTGAAGGATGAGCTTTGATGACAAAAACACTTTGTTTCCAACCATTTTCATGATCACTTTTAAAATTAATGCAACCATCTGGATTGCAATAAACTTAAGAAATAGTTATTATTTGGCAAAAGCATATTTCTATCACCGCTTAAAATGTTATATTGCTTTGAATGAGCATATCATATACGATAATTTCGGTATTAAAGTTTTAGCTGTCATTAGGATAACATTTTAAAAAGCTACTTAACATGGAAAATAATCCCTTACAAAAGAGCATTTTCAAATGAAATTTAACAACTATTTTTCGGTAATAGAAGAGAAAAACTGAAGCTGAGAATTCAATGCAGTTTTCAAGCCAATACGGGATGGCCATCAGAGGTATGCACACAGGCCCAGGCAGGAGAGTTGTTCAAGCCCACGACCATGGGGTGGTTAGGTTTCTCTCAGCCTCAAAATGAAGCTACAAGTACAAAGAGTTGCAAAACAACAACCACTGCATATTTTACACAAAAAATAGCATGGAGATATGGCACAATTAAATCCCCAACCTGGACCAGGGAGGAATGAAACCCTTTGAAGAATCAGAGGTGGCCAGGATTGGCAATAATCAAACTAAAAAATTGCTTCCACAGCAAAATTTCCATACAGGAATTAACAATTCACTTAGGAACATATAATATTATTGGAATTTTCCAGGGCGGCCAATGGACATGCATGCAATGGGCATAGGTTTTCTGGTGGAGAGTGGGCATGTGGTTTTTAATCCACACATCCCGGGAGCTGTCAGATTCCATGATTGCCATTCCACGGGTCATAAAGCTGATTGGCTTAAAAACAATGATGGTAGACAAACCCCATGAAATCACCACCACCAGAAAACCCATGTAAACAGCCGACGGCTGGAGGCAGTGATATCAAGAGTCCCTAGAAAGACAGAGAAATATTCTCATCCTCCATTCTAACAGTCACAATTCAGCCAAGCCAGGCACTCAAATGGGACCAATTTTCACACCTCTGATGTCTGTACCATTTCTGAGAATAGAGACTTAGAAATAAAATCAAAATTCCAGAAATACATGAATGGAAACAAAAACATTAATTTTCCTGTGAATAAAGAAAATTTACAAATACTGGAGCACAATTAATCACCCAATCATTCATTGAAATGCGTACAGTTTAATTTTTTTTTCAAATTATCCCACTCTTAAATTTTAATTTACTAACAAAACTGAAAATTTTACCCAACCTATGACCATATATATTATCACATTAAACAAATGAACAGAATTTTAAAAGAAAGATCTCTGATGAGTAGCACACCCCACAACACATAAAATTTCAATATTCACGATGACGGCAGTGATTAAAAATAAAAAAAAGCTTTCCCACAAATATTCTGTCCCCTACGGGGAAAAGGGACTTGAACACCCAAAGAAGTGTTCCACGGGATGCCTTCCTGGGCTACCACTCCCTCTACTCAAGGTCCCTCAGATTTATGGTTGACTCAGGGGGGAAGTCATGGTTCCTCGGCGAATCCATAGGGGGACTCAGGAGTAATACTTGGAAACCTGCCGCACTTAGAACACCAGGCACCAACACCTGATGAGGATCCAGCTGACTAGTGTTCTGCACTCTGACACCACCGACGGACACATCCAAGCTGTCCACATCTCCGACACTGATCACGCCATCCCTGTGCACAGTGTCATCTACGCCATCCACTGAGCCACTAACTCGGAAGAGAGTTCCCGGCAGATCATCCTGTAATCCACCGAAAAGAATTGATTTACATCTGCACACACGAAGGGACATGATTGCCGTAACAAACTCTTACCAAGCATGGAGCAAGCCCAAATTGATATGCTATAGCGTGTTAGCAAGTCAGAGAGGATCTCAAGTAGTGATAAGACTCAAATGCTCTTTATGTTGAATCCACTCAAAACAAAGAAAATATGATAAAGTTAATGACCTTTCCAAGTGTATAACAAACTTGTAAATGAGTAAAAATGTTCCTAAAAATTAAATTACGTAAAAGAAATGAGTGAAATGTATGAGCGACCTGATGCTTCCTGTTGGGCAGGACAATGCACAAGTATCCCCTTCGACATCTCAACTAAAGAAGTAGTGGGAAGAGGGAGATACAGCAAAGTAGAGATCTCAAACTATCACCTCGGTAGATGCCAAGGTGACAAGTTACCAGCTCTGTTGAAACAGTCTGCTCACAGGAAGAAGGATGAAGCATTTTCTCCAGAGAGGTAACAGATGTTTCATGCAGGACACAATACTTGGGTCAACTTTCATCATCTTCAACAAAGCAATGAGTAACTTAGGTGAAGAGGTGTTGAATTTCTTTATGTAGTCCACCCACACATCATTGATAGGTTGTGCTAGTATTACACAGTTTCCTGGCAAATTCTTGAGCACCTTTTCTCATAAATCTCCTCCCACACTGGCTCGCCATGTTGAAGAGTAAGGTCATTCAGAATGGATGTGAGTGCCTTACCCAGTGTTGAGGCATGTTACAGGGAGGTAGTTCTTTGGATTGGACCAGTCTCCCTTTTCCAGAATGAGTTCCTCATTCAAGAAAGTTAGTATGCATAGATTCTCTGATGGTCAGAAAGGATGTGAAGATTCTGGGGAGGTGCTCATGGGTGGAAATAAGTTTCTTCCTTCAAGAGTTTTTCACGGTGTCCATTCCTAAAGGCGAGAAATTCTACTTACCAGAGATAGCCTAATTCACATCACCCTCTGCGACTCTAAGGGGTCCATTCACATCACTTAGTTGGTGATCACAATGCAGTTTAACCCTTTTACTGCTGTGAAATCATGGTATGTTTGTGTGGTAGGCTGCTATGAATGTACTTTCAGGATCATACTCTGGGCAACAGTGGTCACCTCTTTTTCCCTTGGCCTCCGACACCCAACTAGTTAAGTTTTTATCAGTTAAGAATATGATTTTACACATTATGATAAAGTTACTACAAAACTAATTTTGAGATTAACATTATTTTTATTTTTTAATTTTCTTACCTGAGAACAGTTATTCAAGGATGATACCTTACACTTCTAATGCTTGGGAAAGGTCAAATCCTGGAGAGGTAGCTGCAGCAAGGGTGGAAGAGGGGCCATTCAACAGAGGCAGCTGGAATGCCTCTGTTGAATGGCTTTCACGTCTCATTCAGGCTTTCCAGTAATGCTCTGAGAATTCATGACATGTGGAATTCTCCATCTTATTTGCATTATTCCTTTTGACTAACTTCTTCTTGGTCACTGTCAGTGCCCATACCTTGTCCATTTCATACTGCATGATGGTGATCAAAACAGGCTAATTCAGCATGTGATGGTGGGTCCTTAATGCGTAGAGCTATGTATCTTACCTTGGGCATGGCTGAACACCCAGATGCCATTTAGTCCAACAAATAACGCATTCTTTATGCCTGCTGTTTGGCAAGTGTGACCTTCAAGCATCAAGCTTTCCAAGCCTGCCCACTGTTTTATCCTCCCAAGAGGTGGAATTTTGGGTGGAGGCTAATGTTTTGAATGTTTCTGTCCAGACCTCATCTATGAAGCCCTTCATCTGGGAAAGAACTTTTTCCATCAAAGAAATCTTTAGAAGCATTCATAATTCTCTTTGACTTATGCCCCATCGTAGGTCATCGTGCTCATAAATTTAACTTTTAAGTCAAAGTCAGCTTGATCAACACCACGACGACCTAATTTGTTTGCTACATTAGGTGTGGCAACCACATCAGGTGATGTAATGCTTGACATCTGTGGAGAAAGAGGATTGACCGGAGGTCTACTCCACAAAATTGCTTGCTGGAGGAGAGCTGTCTTTTTTTGCAAATGTTTGGTGTAGTCTTGCAGCTTTTGTTGCAAGAGATTAGAATGTTCTGTGTGCATCTCACATCACAAAAATTATTGTTATTATTATTATAAGATTGGCCCACAATTATCGGAAGTGTCTGAGCAGAGCCTGACCCAACACTGCCCATGTTTTTGGGTTGGACCTGGCCTGCCAAAATTGGAATTTAGATTGGGGAAGGCATGCTTTTGAACGCCCATTTAAAGGACCTACCTGCAGGAGAAGGCATGGCGACGGTTCCTGCGGCAGCACAATGTCCTTGGAGGGGACCCCAAGAATGCTTGTGGACCCTGAAGTCACGACTGTGTCCATTATAGGGTCCCTTACAGATTCTGCCCGGCAGTCACTGGCCTCTTCTCCGAGAGACCCACCAGTGATTGTAATGCAATCTGTCTCTTCAATCTGCTGGCTCTGCTTCCTCCTCATCTCCCTCTCCCTCACAACATCATTCAAAGTGTAGTTGGTCCTTGCTGAGCCATCCTGATCCAAAAAACCACCGATGGAGAAAAGGGCTTCTTCCTTGTCTCCAAGAGCAAGGCTGGAGAGGTCCTTCAAAGGAAATAAGTGGAAGGTGAGACAGCTTCATCAGAGCATTTGAGAAAATGTTTGAACACCACATAGTACTTGGAGTTTTCTGTTGGGACACCAGATGGCATCGTTTAGCACCGACATTTCAATCGCTAACCCAGTCAACGTCTTCCCTGAGGTCTGGTCTTCACCTCACCATTTCAACAAACAGACCAAGCCATTGAAATGTCAGTGCCAGACAACTCACCCTGATGTGCTACTTGATAACTCTATGTACATTCTATTCACCAGGAAAGCCTCCCTTGAGGTCCTGAATTGTGCATGTTTAAATGAAAAACCAATGTTAGTTATCCCACAGCCTTATTTACAAACCATACAAGGTTCCAACACTTGAGTGTCACTTTAACATACCGTATTTAGTCATGCAAGCCATGTTCTTTTTTCACAAAAACACTGATGAAAAAATGGGGTGTGCAGCTTACACGAATCCTCTTAATCCTTGTGTAAGCCACGCACTTTTTTTCTTCAAATTCCTTATGTTTACATCAAACATTTTTTCCCTTATTCCTATTGCTTGTTTCTCCAAACTTTTGCATCAGTAAACATTATTAATGGTAATCTACCGGTTAAGGTACAGTGTAAACTCGATAAAACGAGACCTACAGTGCACATTAAATCACTCGTTTTATCGAATTCTCATTATATCGGATTGGAGCAAAAATAAAATACCATGGGGCAAATTCTATTACTTCC
>LYUA01003056.1:73952-87861 GCA_002093875.1 Calopteryx splendens
TTGCACGTCTTTAGATTCATAATGATAAAATTCCACCACATTACGCCTGATACTTCTCCCTTCGTAATAAGTTTTTAATGAGGAAGCTTAAGTGCATGTTCAAAATCACAGTTTAGGCCGTGGAAAACTGAAATATATTGACTATGATGTGTGATCATGCAATAAGAAATTGAAATGTTGATTTGCCCAGCAATGTGATACAAAATGCAAAAGATACCAAAGTGATGTGGAAATGAAGTGAGGTTATTATGGAATATTAATATTATAGATACCTTACAATAATTGTAAAAGAGTAGAGGCAGTTGCTAGAGAGGGTGACTGAGAGCTGAGGTTATTTTTGCTTTTAGAGATAGATGGGCAATTTGGTAGAGATAAGATTCATATGGAATGGGGGAAAGGGTAGAGAGAAACAAGGCATTGGCATTAGCCTATTCTTAATTCTTATTAAAAATCGCCATGGGGTAACACAATTTTTCATCCCATCCAAACTTAGATTCATGGTTTTAAAGTAATTAAAAGTACCAGCACATTATGAAGGAAAATCCTAAGAAGCAAAACCCTTTTTGGAAAAATGATCCTCTGCAGACAAATTGCGTTACATTGTCTTCCCAAGAACTGACTGTCCAGAGAATATGGCAGAGATAAGAACCTCCTATGTGAGAGCAACTGATGCAGCAAGGTACTTATTAGTTTCTCAGGTTGGTAGCTCTTCCAGCCAATTTTCATTATCTCTAAATTCCTTCTTTCTACTAATTCCCTCTTCCTCACACATCTCAGTGCCAATTTGATATGCTCTATCATTAATTCACATCACAGTTCACTACTAACACCCATTTTTTCAAATACCTTTATGAAGTTTTTCAAGCGAACTGATGTAGTGAGTGATTTTTCAGGGATAGTGAGTACTCCTTATACTGAGATTCCACCATACATAGGCCAAAATCAAAACAAAAAAACCTTGGGGTTGATTACTGTGATGGTGATGTTCAAAAGGATATTAAATTTGTTACTATTATCTGACAAACTAATGAACAATTAGTATGAGACTTGGATTATTTCCTCAATGTCATAAGTAAATTCACAAATTTGATACCTCTGAAGTAAGTCTAACCTGGGATTTAGTTTTCCCAGTCTCATGGGATTCCAATCCTAGGCAACGTAGTAACTGCTTGTTTCTTTGCCTTCTATCATGGCAGTTTTCAATAAACTTGAAAGACAAATGAGGCACAGTCAAAAGGCAGACACTGTTTCACAATAGTTCTGTGTAGCACTGCGATCATTGTCCTGAACATGTCCACATGGTTTTTTTGGATTGTTTGCAATGTTCAAGTCAATAGAAGATCCCTTCAATTGTGAAATGTGGTCTGTGATCCAATTTATGATTGCAAGAAAGCTCAAACCTGCAGAAATTCATCGACAGATCATTGATATTTAAGGTGACAGTACAATGGATGATGGAATTGTTACAAAATGGGTAAGACAGTTCAACAAAGGCCGAACGAATGGACATGACGAAATGAGGAGTGGGGGGCTTTCCATTGCCAGTGCTGATTTGATCAGGAAATTAGATGTGAAAATAGGCATTTCACGACATTTTCCTTACAATGCATTGAATTTCCTGTTTTTTTCTAGAGTACCTGAACAAAAATTTCTCCATTTTGTTAAATATCAATTCAACGTTTCCTGAATGTTTGAGTCCCAAATTCTCTCAACATAGTCAAAGTGAGGTATAACTAATGGGATAAAACATTAAACGAGAAGCAGCAGACAACAGAAAAGATTAACAACCAGTTTGCATTTCTTTCACTGAAGAAGGCTGAATGCAGTGTGTTTTTTGATCAGCTTTTTCTCAAGAGCACAACACACATGAGGCTCAAATTATGAGACAGACAGACATAAAGAAATATCCACACCGTGAAAATTACCTGAAATAGACAGGGGTATGGCTTGTCCCCGGTGTGCGTGCGCATGTGGGCACGCAAGCGGCAAGGCTTGTCGAAGAGCTTCCCGCATCCCTCCCAGGAGCAACGAACCTCTTCCTCCTTGTGCTGATGTGATTTGATGTGAGACTGGAGGGAGTTGGCTGAGTAATAGTGCTTGCCACAATCAGCATACGGACACCTGGAAAAATGGTTTGCGTGTACAAATGAAAGAAGTTTTCACCTAAATCACTCTCACTCTCTCTGAGCCATAATGAAGGTATGTGGCAGGGGTTGCTAGAGCGCCCCCCTTCCATCGTGTAAATGGATGCATTTTGAATTTACCAATTACACTATTTTGAGAGGTCTTAGAATACAATGGCACTTGAAGATTCAACACATTATGAGTGAAACTAACAGTACTGTATCTCCTTGTTTCTTTTTTAACTTTTTATCATTCAAGAACCATTATTTCATTCATCACCTTAACCTTTATATGCCGAATGGCACATACTATACCTACCCATCGTAGCGGCTAAATGCCAAACGGGTTATATGAGTGCCGCTGCTGTCGTTGTGTTCCTAATTAGTTTACTGTGCTCGTATATTGTGAAGGGTCTTCACCCCTTGCACAGATATAGAAAGAGAATGCTATCACGGCTGGGATATCACTTGAGTCATCCACCACCTTTCCCTTTTCATTACCATTGGGCTTGAAAATATTCAAGCTTCAATTACTGGGCCTTCCCCCCTTGCGTATGAGTTTTTGACGGCACTCATATTTTGTGTGAGCTTATGAACACCTCACATACGGAAACAAACAAAGATAGCAAGGAAAGAAATTTATACGACTACACCTGAAGATGAAGATGGACCCAAGTGGAAGAGGCTCCCTTTCCTGGGTAGAATATCGCTAAAAATCCAGTGACTGCTCCCCAAGAAGAAACCAAGAGCCATATTTACAACAAATTCACTCTCTCTCTCAATTCACAAGATAACATGGACATTTCAACACGAAGTGGGGTATACGAACTCCGTCGCAACGACTGTGATGCCATATACATTGGGCAGACAGGCAGGGCCTTCAATACTAGGATAAAATAACATCGGGCGTGCTTCATACACAACACAATTTGCCAAACATTTATTAGAAAACAAACACAGCAGTGACTTCAAACTCAAGGTATTGCACATAGAAGGAAAATGATCAAGGTTGGAAGGTCTTGAGGAGTTTGAGACTTTATTATTAAAGACAGACTTGTAAAAATGAACTTTTGTCAAATGAGATACTGTGCCCAACCCACTCCCCCCTTCCCCAATCATGATTCTGACAGTTATTTCTCCATGAGAGTTCTTTGCCTCGACAATTTGTTTATAGGAGAATTCAGTGGTAAAGCTATGGTTATCAAACAAGTAAGCTCACTTTAAATGAAAAAAGTTAGCATTATTCATAAAGTTGAGGCCCATCTAAATGTTAAAAGTGCAAAACACCTTGGATTATCCCCATCATCCTTGAGCAGTATTATGCATTAAAAAATGTGATATGAATGCCGAGAGCAAATGTGAGAAAAATGAAAAACATGAAGTCTCCCAATGAAAAACTAAAGAATACAATTCTGAAGAGATTTCAACATTTATTGTCCAAAAATAGGAACATAAAGAGGACCAATCTTGCAGGAAAAAGCAAGTGAAATTCCCCATGCTGCAAATAGACAATTGCAAAGTATATAACATTTGGCTTAAGAAGAGAAAATACATAATACGTGTATAAGAGGAAGTGCAGATGAATATTCCATAATTGAGTGAAAAGATGCATTTCCTCATTTAGGATTATGAATCAAAAGACATCTATAAAGCAGATGAAACTGTGATCTCTTACTCAACACTCCCTCCCTGATAAAGGAAGGCACTTAAGAGGGGATGTTTACCATAGTGGAAAAAACTAAAACATGCCAAAGATTATTGTTTTGCACAAAATTCAGATGGGTCTGAAAAGTTGGAAGCCTTTAGTAATAGGAACATTTTTAAATTCAAAATGCTTCGGGGGAATTTCAACTCTAGCTTGCAAATTCACAAACAACACTAGATAACGGATGACATTGCAAATTTAGCTTGATTTCCTGCTAGATTGTGAGGTGTAGGAAAAACGTTATTAGTTACGTGGTTATACTTGATGAAGGTGGAGTACAGAAATAAGTCGGTGTAGAAGACAATCACTGCATTTAAAAGAAAGGCACAACTGAATCTCACCATACTGCATGCACCACCACACATGACAACGGCATAATGAAATATGGTGAATGCTACAAAAAATGTCAACTGCCTCATAAAGGCAGAATTCACATTAGATTGTGTCCCAGATGAGGAGGAAGAACATGAAGAAGTGAGAAGAAGAATAGAGACAGCTGATAGAAATTCAGGCATATCATTCAGAGAATATGTGAACCGAGATGAGGAAGTTGTGACTTCAGAACTGCTACCTCTTCCACAGTCCACAGTATGAAGCATTTGAGGAGGATGTGTCCTAAAATAAAGAAGTGAAGGAACCAATGATGAAAACTTAATTTCATCATTTACAGATTCAATAACTGGGTTTGAGTTGATGAAGGAGTAGGTTTTTCACACAAACTTGACAATGGCAGCACAATGAGGCTTCTGTCAATAGAATACAGAGGGAGCTACTATTCTTTAGTCCAAAGTGCCCAAAGAAACAGTCATCCATATTTCAAAAGGTAACTAATATTTTAAGTAATGTCGCATAGCTTTCACATTAAGTATTTGTAGGGGAATTACAATGAAGTTTGGAGTTTCAATAAATGGTCCACTCTTATTTTTCATAATCCAACTCGAAAGTACAATAGGTACCAAAAATTTTCTATAAAAATCCTATAACGTGACAAGAGGATTACCCTTGAAATAATAAGCATATTTATGCATGATAATTGGCAATTAATACTTATTTTACATCAATAGCCACCACTCAATCTTTTTTTTTAGACTACCCCATTTAAGGGATGACACAGGTTAAGGTATAAATTACTTGTGCCCTCAGGCAAATGTTACATGCAGGTTTCACTGTAAGTAAAAGGTATTTTTCACATTTTATAAAAATTGAATATACAAACTGGGTATTACAAGAAAAGCTATTGATGAAGACATCTCTCCCTGACATGGATGTTTTACAGAAATGATGTAAAATGATCGCTGGAGCTGATGATTCCTTTCATAAGTGATCTATTAACTTGCACATACAAAATGATCATATGACGCGGGTTTTGATTAAACATACTCCAAAAACCACCATAAATTTTATCCAAATATTTGGCCTACCTGTAAGGAGCATGGTGGGCATCATGATCTCGCAAGTGAACCTCCAGGTGACGTCTGGTCTGGAAGCATGCCCCACAAGACTTAACAGGACACACCATCTCTGCCGGCCTCCAGTGAAGTTTTTCATGAGTGTGTAAGTTGTATATTGTCGTGAACCTGCGTCCACAGCCTTCCACTGGGCACTGTCAATTACAACCAACATAGAAATAAATTTATCCAGTGGTCTCTCTCAGAATCAGATTCAAATCGAAATAAAAGAACCTACGTCGCATCGTTTGTGGCTCAGGAATTGATTTATTTTAAGAAAGAAAACTCACTTTACAGAGTGCTGAAACTTTTTTTATTTTAAAAATTGTTTTGAAAATTGAAAGGAGTGACTTCCATTTCATCATGCTTATGTCATTTCTCAAGGCCTGACTAACATAGCTAACAAAGGAGTCATCTTTCAACACCTACCATTGGCCAAAGGGTTGGCTATGGTGGGGCTGGGAGTGGTGTGAGGGAATGGAGAAGAGGATTGGTGTTAGGTAACAATGGGTTCAGGAGAGGGGAGAGGCCACTTTAATGCAAGGAGGGGTGGGGGTAATTATGGAAGGAGATACTTAGTTGAGACACCCCACTCACCTCAACCCTCAAATCCTCGACACACCAATACCCACAAATGCAACACTGAGAACCCCAACCTCTGCATCTCACTCCACGATTACTCCCTTCCACCATTCCCTGCACCAAAAAGTGGCCCCCCTCCCTCTCCTGAACCCACTGCCACCCCCCCCCCTTCCTTGTCTCCATTCCCTCATGTTAGCCCCACCTTCCTCCTAAAACCCTTGGCCCCGATGTATGCATTTAAGGATGACTCCTTTGTCAGCCCTTGAATAATGATACAAATAAAGTGTGGTAAAATTACCAAGTGAAGCTTGTAACAAAGGCTTCCTTGGCATTGTACGGATGACACCAAGGTTTCCGAGTTGCTCTCACGTCATTCCGTCTGGCTGGTTGTTCACAGGCATTGAAGATTTAAGTCTTCTGGGATTTCTTCCGCCTGGGTTAATTTTCCAGGATGACCGATTCGCTAGCATTACAGTCGGTGTCTTCAGGTACAAAGTGGTTCATGTTTTCCCGTCTTATATAGGCCTCCCATCTGAGGTGTGCTGAAATTGGTCGAATTCTGCACAGGTGTATTGGACTCATTCTCTGAGAAGCACAGTACTTGTCCGACGAAGGATTCTCTTGGCCTTTTTTGTCTGGATATGATGTATCATGGTGACAGAAGATGGTAAAGTGTCACAGTCTCTGCATCGCTCAAGAAACACCAGGGAGGAAAGGAGTTTTCCTTTCTTCTTCCGTAGTTTCTCAAACATTCTGGTTTTCCCGGAAATTTCCTCCCCGTAGAGGTGTCTGAGTTCACTGTGAAGGCTTCCGCGGAGTGTAGCAGTTGAAGATCTAAGTCTTCCGGGGTTTCTTTCGTGTGAAAAACTCCTTTCCTCGCTGGCATTTCTTGAATGATGCAGAGTATGGAACACTTTACCATCTTGTGCCACCATCAAACACCATATCCAGACAAAAAAGGTCTATGGAATCCTATGTCAGACAAGTACTCCGCTTCTCAGAGAACGAGTCCAACACACTCAAGCAGAATTCGAACAATCACAGTGCACCTTCTCAGATGGGAAAACATCAGCATCAACCACTTCTGACCTGAAGACACCGACTACAATGCCGGTGAAACTGTCACCCTAGAAAATGGACCCAGGCGGAAGAAATCCCAGAAGACTTAGATCTTCAATCGCTACACTCCACGGAAGCCTTCACAGTCAACACTGGGATTGTAGTCAACATTTTTAGGTGCATCTTTGGACCTGAAGATGCTGGCTGAAATGTCAGTGAACCCGTCATCCAGCCACATAGAACAATGCGGAAGCAATCCAAAAAGCTGGGTATCATGAATTACAAAGTTAGTTTTATCTTAGAAAAATATCATGGTCCAAGGCAATCTGTTTAATGCCATTCCATCACAGATTCCATCTCCATTAGACATGAAAAACATCCCAGGAGTAACTGGGTTTAAGTCCACTTTTTGGCCTAAATTTAGTAATTACAGAGTTTTGATTCCTAATGGTTCATAAGGTCCGTGAAATTGTTGAAAGGTGTCGAATGCAAGAACTATATTTAAAGAAAAAGTTTTAGATGCCAAAAATACTAAGCTAAAGAATGTGAAAATCGATTAGTTTTCTACCTCTCCACTAAAATTAGGAAAAGTGGACTTCCATAGATACTCCTCCAGCCCAGATATATATTTTCTTGAAATTTAAAAAATTACCTCTTTCTTTAAGGATGGACGATCCATAAACATGCAAACAGTATGAAAAAAGATATGTTTATATAAAGACACACATGTTGTGAATTTATCCACAAAATTTGTGATATTTCCTCTGAATGTCTCCTTCTACACTTTTTGCAGTTACAGGGCATTGCAAAATGTGCTCCATTCTCCATAGAGTAGACCAAGAATAAGCATTCAAAGCGATTTGTGCATTGGAAGAAAAATTCATCATATCAAAACTCCTAAAGAGGCTTGGAATACTTATGAAACACCTTCCTGGGAAAATTGAAAATCCCCTTCCAGTCACAATATCTATAGACAACAATTTTCAATTTTAATCAACCGTTTCTATTTGGCTTAACATGCAAGCTCCCTAAATAGTTTTGGATACCAACAAAAATTCCATTCCATCTATCTCTACAGGACAGTTCTGTGTACCTCTCACAAAACCATTGATCGATAACCACTGACTGAAATGGTGTTGATGCTTGCCACATCTACTGGGAACACAGATCTGCTGCATAAGCCAAAGGCATGCAAGGGAAAATATTGCTAACTATGGATGCCTTTTCACTCATAATGTGTTAATGTAAAATTTCCAACATAGATGCCCACATAATTCAACTTGATGTTCACATTGCATATAAAAATACATAACTATCCAGTGGGATGAAAAGACATGAAATTTTCTTCAAGAACACATTAATGGAAAAAAGCCAATTCAAGCAGATATTTTTTTAAAGGAGTAAAATTCTTTAGGTGATTTTTAGTAGCACTTCTTTGTACATAAAATATGTGGGCAGTAAAATGCACACTGCAGAATGAGTATTGAGAGTATGCGTCAAGCACAAAAATCCCAAGTTGGCCACAGCCACTAATTTCAGACTATCTCACCCAATTATAAGCAAAAAAGTTGGGTAGGGATAACTAGATTCTTTGTCCCAAAAGAATTTGGGAAATTAACAGGGAAAAAGAAACAAATTAATAAACTTACCAAGTAGTCTTTTTTCTTTAAGTGGGTTTCTTTATGTCGCTTAAGTTTGAAGTAGGTATAGAAGGACCAATGGCAGCCATCAAAGTCACACTGCAAAAGATATATGTAGACATTCATAAAACTTTGGGGCCCATATTAGCATATTTTTTTTAATTTAGCAATATTTGCATGAAAATAAATGTAAAAATTATGTTGAGTACTAAAATAAAACCTTTTCTTGAACACACTACAATAAGATGACTAAATGACAATGGCCCACACGTTAGTTGTCGTTGATTACTTATGCTGTTCTTTCTTGTGTACAATACACGCATAGGTGGTTTTTATGAACAAAACTGATTTTTTATCACTTATGTTTTAGAAAAAACTACTTGTGCTTACAGTATCTGCACTACTCAAAAGTAAATATAATTGTGCATTCATTTTTATCATAAAGACAACTTCTGAAATTAGCACAGTTGCCCATGCATACACTGGCTTTCATCTTTCAAGAATAAACATATGTTCACATTGAGATTAGAAATCTCATAATGAATACACTATGTAAGCCATTTTTCCTCAACCTTATTAGTTATACATTTATATAAAAGTGGTAATGAGGGTTCTTTGATTCAACTCCAAAGATTTCCAGGAGGATTTCATGCTTTTCTAGCATATGCTCTGAGTGAAGTCTTTGCAGGTCAGCTAATCAGCTGTAATGTTCCGATAGCCGACTCCATCATAATCCTCAAGGCATTGAATAAGTAAAAAGGCGGAGTCAGCCATCGAAACAGCAGTAACTTATTACCCACCCTGGTGGAAAACTCATAGAGACTCCAATCTCAAACAATCCCTTCATATTCATCACCTATATCAACTAAATTACAAAAAAATAAACTGGCAAGAGACCTTTTAAGGAAAATGAAGTACATATTCACCAAATGGTTATTTGACTGACCATTTAATAAAGAAATTAAGGAAACTGATGCGTTGGGGTAACTTCATCAGAAAGCCAAGGGACATCCCCAATTGGATTGTTTCTTAAAAGCAGCATTATAAAGCAGGTGAATTCGGGTACCACCATGTGGAAGGGAATCACTATTGAATTAGGTAGTGCCCCTTACTTTGAACCTATGAATTGGAATAAATCTTTATAAGGAAATATCAAGTGTTTTAACTCAATGTTAGAAGCAGTGGTCAATTACACACTTTTGGAGTTCATAAAATGTCTGTAAATCCCACTCGTCAATATAATTAAGTAAGTTGAAAGAGGGGTCACATTTCAGTAACTTTTACGCTGTAATAAAATCTCTCCAATTCAGAGTCTAATTAAAATTTCCTGCATACTCGTAACTCAGCTACTTGAAAGCCATAACCCTGAATACAACTACAGATTTAATAGTATAAGTCCATGAGAGGGCACAGAAATTAGAATTAGATTGTGGGATTTCAATCGATTGATGAAAGCTATGCTGGTGATTTTAATCATGAGAAATGATTAAGTCTGAAAAATTCATTCATGAGAAAAAGATAACAAACAAAACCCCACTTAGCGAAGAGTACATAATGTTTATACCTTCCACATAGTAAACCAGATTCCTTCAATTAATTAGTAATGCATGGATATCTTTTCCATCATGGTTTTTCACCACAAATATGCAAATATTTTTGTTCACTTTTCACCTTTTAGGTTCTGTTCCATTACACTACCTGTTGTAATTTTTCATAATAGCAATAAGGTATTGCTCTGTTGTTGTGGTAGGTTGGATAGTAGGCCTGATGTTTCACACTATTTTAAAATCAGTATGATAAACTAGAACCAGTTCACGAGCAACACCAAACTACCCAACCTGCCCACAACACAGTAGGAATCCTAGCACCTTGTATTTAAGGAGGTTTAATGATACATGCATAAATTCGTTCATCCAAAAAAAATTGAAACTCACATCTTATGCAGTTGAAACAGAGATGCATTGATCACATTAATGAAAAAGTGAACGTTCCTCATTAACTTGTCCATAATTCGTTCTTGAAAATTCCACATTTGTAATGGGATCTTATGGAGGAATCAGTAGAGGTTTCCATTTTACAATATTTTAAACAAGATATATCCAAGACTCATTATTAAAACTGTTTGATAGATTCCATAAACCCTCTCAACTCTTGCTGGTAAGCAATATTTTAAATTTCAACATATTTTTTAACTTTCTCAGAAAGTCAGATGGAATTAGTTGTTTTATAATATGCACTATTTGTGCATTTTAATAACTTTCATACAACTATTTGGACAAATACCATTAATATGCATTCACTTGGGTACTTGAGAAGACTATACAATATATAGGAAACTAAGTATCAAAGTCAAAACAAGGTCTTAAACATCTGAAAGTTTTGGCTGATTAGAAATTATTCCCTTTGAATTAATTTTCCCCATAGCACACTATTGAATTAATAGAGTATTATCAAAAACTGTTCCACCCAAGCTCTAAAATGTATAACACAGAGAACCCTTCAATAAATATGAATGGAAAATTTAAGATTAACAAATTTCTAAAAAGTGCAGCCACTATCCACTGGCATGATTAATAGCATAGATGCAACTAAGTAAACAGTATATAAAGAAAAATAGCATGCCAGGACTGATGGGGTGGAAATTATTCATAATAAAAGCCATTTATGTAGTTTTTCACTCAAAAGTCCGAATTTACTGGTTTTAATGTTTATAGGTAATTCTACAAACAAGTTAAAGAATGGATGAAGTAAAAACTCCAAAACCAATTAATATAAAAATTATTTAAAAACTACATTAACAGCTTTTATTATGGAACAAAAGAGGTAACATTTATCAACATAGTTTCTCTATCAGATCCTTTGCAATCTTACACTCAAAATACTTAGCATATTTGTGTTGTGTTGTCAGATTAAACATAGGATCTTTTCCTGCTAGCCTCTGCAATTTTTTTTTAAATATTCACGCATTCTTTAATGGCGAGAAATGTAAAATACAATACACATAGTAACAAATTAATACAATTAAATCACAAAACCATAACTTTCTCTCGCTAAATTAGGTAATAAAAATAAATATATTACAATTACCTTATACGGCCTCACACCATAGTGGCCTAGAATGTGAATCTTTAGCATACTCAGGCGGGGAAATGACTTGTTACACCCCTCTGCAAGACAGACCCATATTTTACCACCGGCGTTTCCTGCCACTCCTGATATTGTATACAATATTGAATCAGTGGTAATACCCAACTCGGCTAAGGCTTCCGTGACAGGCCCATCTTCAGTAACACGCCTGAGAGCCTTGCTGCTGTTAACATTATCAGAAGATTCTTCTTCAACGTCCTGCTCTTCAGCCATTTCTAAATCTGCCTCTTCTGGAGGATTGGCACCCACTTTCAACTTCACAGAATCACTAGATGCTCGGATACTTTCTTTGGCACTCTTGGCATAATCAACAGAATTTGTAACGGCATTGTCACCATTGGATAACACAGGCAACACATTACTTGGTACACTTATCCTAATCGGCATCTTCATAGTAGTGGATTTTGAGGTTTCACAAGGCGACTGGACTAGAGAAGAAACAGGGCCACCATTTCCATTTACAGCTGTGGATATTAATTCTGATATTTTTCCTTGAAATAATGGTTCCCCGGAAACATTCCGGATCACAATTTGAGCATCTTCTGTAGGTGCTTCTCCCGCAATAACTAGTCGACCATCACACTGAGCTTTGGGAACTTGGTGCTTAGACGAAAAAGGGGCACTGCACGCTGTTGTTACCTTTGTCTTATTTTCCTTTCGCAACCCGATCGTAATGACCTCTGATTTGTCGGCTAGTCCATCGCAACCAACTTTTAAAGTGGCTACACTAACAGAGTTGTCCAAGGATTCCTCAAGTGAAGAAATGTTTGCGTCAATTTGATAGTTTAATAAGTTAAACGTGCATAAGTCCTCCTCTTCACACGATTTTGGTCCATTCTTATCACCAAAATCCTTCTTTGGGAGGGATTCAATGGGCATTCCCGTTGCATCTACAGAAACAATTTTCTCTTCCTTCATCGTCATTATGTCTCGCGGAAGATCAAGGGACTCTTCGAGAAACGTTAGTTTATTAGGACTAGCATCACAACAAACCTTTCCTACCTGTATGTCATGTTCTTTCCCTTGCAGTAATATATCAGAATTATCTAGGTCGTCCAGTTGATGGGGTGCCGAGTGGTCACCTGATTCCACTATCCCTGCTGAAGGTCTATGGTCCCTTTCATTAAGTAAAAACCCTTCAAATTCTGACAGATTTTGTGTTGCATGATCCAACACATCAACACCACCTACACTACCACTGCCGCTGATACTGCCCGTCTTCATCATCACAGAATCTAAATCCACAATACCTGAGAGCGATTCGACCTTAGGTCTGAACCATTCATCAAAACTAACAGCCATATCAGAGTTCGTATTAAGACAGAAAGCGTTAGAAGGCAAATCCATTTTGATACTACTATTAAGTCAGATAGTTACACTTGGATAAAAAAAACTATTAATCACTTCAATTTTGTTTAAGTTCACGAATAGTCCAGTTCTGGATATCAAGTCGAAGTTTATAATCATTATGTAAAAAAAATACTGTAAACATAATGAAAAGCTTAAGACCTAACTTGACAGCACCATTTGAGAATAACTACAGAAGACTACACAAAAAGCATGCAGTTAATTGCTCTTGACCCCACAAAACACTTGCACATTACGTATTACGCCTTGGAAAAAAAGTGATAACTTTACTAAAACATAAACATAAATACATAACATACTTTCCACTGCCTAGCACAATTAGTACACCACTTCTCCGCCTTTTCATTTTGGCGCAGTCTAAAACAGGATGCTTATAGAGGTCAACATCTATTGCCAATGAAGTGAAACGGACGACATTTTATATCCAATTTCATTGTCTGATCCAGTGGGTCAGTTCCAGTGGTTCCAGTTCATAGCATGGAAGCCTTCTTACATGTTCATAGTTTCTAGCTTTCTACTCAAGGGGATACATGTTCAATGCCTCTACCAGTGCAAGTACAATTGTTGCTTATATTGATTGCGCGTTACTATATGCTTACTTTTAAAGTTTTTGATTTTTTTTAAACATGTGTGGTTATTTTTACTCCGCATTCACGAAAGCATTTACTAATCTAAACAAGCGGATTTTTTAAACATAAATACGTCTCTTTTTTATAATTGGGTGTCATGACTTTGATACTTAAAGTGTATCCTATGGATCCTATATCCTATGCAAGAATAAAACTATTCTATTTTCTTGTCTGGCAAGTGTCTTTACTCATTGAATGAGTTTTGCCA
>LYUA01003059.1:54732-65102 GCA_002093875.1 Calopteryx splendens
AATAAAAAACGATCGCGGCCGAAAAGTGTAATTTAGCTCATCGCTTTCGTGTCGAACAGGGTGTTTACCTCGGTCGCCTTTCGCTCCCGTCACACGCGTGTATATACGATCGGCATAATCGTCAGTGTAAAAGTGTCGGAAAGCGCGAATCGCGCCGTCGGAATTTTGCGAGGGAATACCAGTGTTTCCGTGCGAAACACGAGAAATTATTTTATTGACACGTTCGAAGATTGAACTCAACAGACCGACGGCGCAACAGCGGATCGGCGGCGTTTCAGAGTAGGAACTCAACAAATGCGTCCGAGTCCGGTATTTCGACGAAATGTCGATGGGATATTACAACTCCCATGAGTTCTTTTTTTCCCGGAGAAACAATACTTAATGTATATTAACACCGCGAGCGGAATTAATGAATATTAAATGTGGCAGTGAACGTTCATCATGACGGTTGGGAGTCCTCCATCCAACCCAGCGGTGGTGAGACGAAATAAGGTCCGTTAATATTGCCTGAACCCAATGAGCCTTGATCCCCTCCAGGTTACACAGCTCCTACACCGGTAATGTGGACAATTACATATTGAAGGCATCTTTTCGGAAATGGAGCATGGGTTCGCTCGCTCTGACACGAATACGTACTCAATTTTATTCATGATGTCGGTCGGCGAGGGGAAAAACAATGATCGTTTGTCGAAACTTATTTCTCATAGATTTGTCCTTCCACTCATCAAACGAAAATGGAGCTGCGAAAATTGCGCGTCCCCTGCTCGGGAGGGCAGGTACTCGCCGAGTTCGCATTTTTCAAGAAACTTAAGTTGCCATCGTTCGGATGTCATGGACGGCATCTAAACGAACTTTTTGTTTGCACGAAATACCAATTTCGGTTATAAAATTGTCATTTATGGCAAAATCTTTCCGTAAATATCAAATATATCCTGTAGTACTGCCACCTTATACCTTGAAGGTACTCATTAATTAGCAGTGTACACTTCTAGGAAGTGAAACAAATTTATTTCTAACTTCATCATTTTCTAAGGATGCAATGAGCTTGATGCGTGAAATGATCAGATAATTACCGCTCGATAAAATATATCCAATTCGCGAAGAAAAGCCCTGAACCTCTTTTATCTCCATAGTCTTACCCTCTGTTAATTTATTTATTTATTAACTGGAATTTTGTCATAATTGTATCGGAAACAATTGGCATTTTTAATTTATTAATATTTCATTATAGCGTAAGAATCCATACGCGACATGGTTGAGGGGAAAACCAAATTAAATTCACAGGCATGAAATCTTGTGTGATTGCGAGGCTGTGCTTTCACTTCATTCTGGATTGAAATTCTTTCCATTGTACATTAGCATTCCCTTTATGCTACAAGAGTCTGCTTTTCCTTTAATGAGTTAATCGGAGTTGTGGCTAGGAGATGGAGTCCTTTCGAGGCTTAAGAATGCTTTGAATAAAATGGCTAAGCGCATCGCCGCGTATAACTTGAAAACTATGCATCAGTACAGGAATATAAAAAGGAGATGAATTCAATTCCTGGTACCAAGGTACCTGATGACGACGCCAATTGCGTCGAAACTAATAGTATCAATAAAACTCAGTGGATTAAAGCATCATTAATTTCATTATTCAAAGGAGATATTTTTTATTTTCTAATACTCGACCGTCAGAGTGGCCATAAAAAACCGATGAGTTAACTTTTTCACGCACCAATAAAGATGAGCTTACCTCGAATTACCTATTCTCCACACGAATTCCTCTGAAAAATTCACTTCCCCCGGGATATGAACCCTCCAGCACATCATGACTGTACATATAGCTGTAGGATAGGTATTTAGGTATAATACTTCCATCTCCAAACTTTGCTTTAGGTATGTTGAAGGCCTTGGAATGGAAATTAATGGTGTTCTATGCCATACTTGAATTGAATTCGCATCACAATCTCATGCATCGCATTTCTTGATATTTTATTCGAAAACTCTGAGAGGTAGGGATCGTTTCCAGTAGGCATATCGCAATCAATGCAATGCGAAATCCACCAGCCCAGCAACTATACCAGATCATGCATCTTGCTCCGACTGGGATCTTCCGCTCCACTCTCGCCGTCTAATTACTTCCGTTTGTAATAAGAAGGCTGTACAGAAGCCTTTTGCCTGAAGAGCGGAGCCCCGTTTCACAGTGGAATAAATGCGGATTCATCCGGTAGAAACACATAGCATTCGCATCTCATATTCTATTTTGTGCGAGAATGGGGAAGGGTGCCAGAGAATACATTAAGAGGATTCTAGCAAATCTGCGCAGTAGGAAAAGAGGAAATGGAACTCAACTAATAACTTAAAGCGTCCAGCACGTAAGGGTCTCCATAGAATGCATAGGGTGTACTGGGCTCTGCCTCTAATTACTCAAATGGCCATTTGATATTGGTAGGTACTAATTGGTAGTTAATTTAAAAATTTTCAGAAATTAATTTTCCGAATGGAAACCTTGATACCATTATCCCATCGATGGGGGCGGTGGGTGCTTGATCTCTCTTTACCTTTTGGCTCGGCATATTCGACTCGGTAAACTCGATGGGACCTACACCTTACGAGGTTATTAATGCAATTGATTTAGTCTTGGGCCATTTTGGCAACAGTGAGTCACGTAATAGAACGAGGGATCGGGTTGGAGCGCTGGTTAGAGTGTTTTCTTCCGAACACGAGGCCCCGGGTTCGATCTACGGCGGTGAGAGAATTCTTAAGTGATATCTCTATCACTACTCGGGTGCCTTTCGGAGAGAAGTTCAAGTACCAACTCCGTCCGTCGGGTGGGACGCTAAGCTGTGGACTCCTTAGCGCGTTTCGTTAAGGGTAGGCTAATGCCGACGCAGGGTTTCCCTCCACCCTTCGTCAATTCCCTGAAAATCCTACCTTCACCAAATAATCTATCTATCCCTTATGGCGCAAATGACCTCAGATGTCGGTCTCCTCCCATAACAAATAATACATGGTAATAACTGCAACAATATCCTGGTAATTCGATGGAGTCAGTGGTCACGGAACGTCCGCGGCCCACTATAAAAACTTCGTATCCAGTCGGTGGGATACTTTTCAGTTGGACTACTTTGGAAGCCGTGTAGATAACCCTTCAACTGCAATTATAATCCGAACACCTATGGTATGTTGGACTGTGAGCCCTTTGCCGCTATTCGTTATGACTAGGCACGTTGTGAAGATTAGAGTCTCTCAACCATCTCCCCACCATTTCGTCACTTTAAACCTTCAACCAAATGGCGCAAGTGACCTCAATATTTAACCACTTCCCTTAATGATTAATACTTCAATAATTCTGAGCAAAAATTCAAAGAAAGTGCATCACGCAGAAAATACAGGAGAGAATACAAAGAATAAAGTGGATCGCCACAGTTTTCGACCGTCAACAGTTCGAAAATGATTCATTCCTTATGTACTCCAATGAATTGAGCTCAAGTCCCAGCAGGTATTCTTCATCGAATTGTTTGTGAAATGTAATCGGAATTATATTCATTTTGGGAAAATGTGTTTTAATTTAATTTATTTAATATCCCTTTATGGGCCCTTCCACATACATTCTGCTGTTATTAATTGGATTAAAAATACAAAAAGGATTCTAAATCCACACCGTGGATGATGATGACACCGACATTTCTCGATGACTATGGCCGAAAGTGGCGAGGGTGGTCCACGGAGATCGCTGGGATCCCTTGAGGTTCCTGGGGCGCGCCTGTTGCCACCACGCGGCCAATACCGACCTCAATGCGTGCGTCAAACGCAGCTATCCGTGATGAAGTAAACGGTTGTTCTTGCCGGGGATAGCAGGTTCGATTTGATGTTTCGGAAGGTGAGCGCAGTAGGTGAACGAATCCTATGGGTGTATGATCTCGGGAGGAAAAGAAAGAAGTATTCCATCCCACTGGAATCGGTATTTTATACTATTTGAGCGCGAAAGGTAATGGAAAAGGTGATTGATGAGTTCACCTGCGAGAGTACTCAACTATAATTCTCTCAACCAACACCTGCAGTGTTAAAACGCCGAGGAAGAACGAATGGGCGAGAGAGATTGGAGCCAGGGAATGGTTTCTGCGCAGGGCGGTGCGCCCATTAGAGAGAGAGAGAGAGAGAGAGACCATGGATGATGAGAAGGCGAGAAATGGCGAGAGAAATATGTTCGCTCCTGGCGAGAGGCTTGATTCAGGACGTCCGAGCCTTATGTAAGCACTCAAGAAGCATGAGTAAGGTGTATCTGAGCAGAGACGAGTGCAGGTGACTCGGAAGTAAGTACGCCCAGGTCACGGGATTTATTTCACAAAAAGGTACACGTTTGCCATGGGAAAAAAATCAAGGCCACCGTCTCCATAAAGTATCAGTGATGAAAAAAATATCATGTACTATCATGCAATGCAAATCTCTGTGTACTTGTATGTCTATTTCAAAGAGGATTAGTAAATATATGTCAGATATGTTATGCCTATGTTATTTCACAATGCAGTGGTACCTTCGCATCAGTTGAATGAGTCAACTATTCCGTTGAAGCTCTGTCTGTATATAGCCTTAGAATGAAAATAGAGTGATTAAAAACACGAAGAATATGTGCTTGAAGATAAAAATGTTAGTGTAAAATTTAGATGTACCTACTCGCCACAAAAACTGGCTATCAAGGATCAAGAGGTCAAAACATTCATCACAAATGTTTTGTGGAAAAAAGTCACGCTGTGCACTCGTGTATCGCTCCGTATGCTCCATCTTCCCAGCAAAGCGAGTGCCTTGTTTACCACGCCGTCTGGCATTTTGTCAGGCCCGTGGGCGCCACCCTTGGGAATTCGAAACAGGTGTATCCATTGAGATTCAAAGCACTAATGTTATTTCGAAATAAATGAATATGAAATCTAGGTTTGCCTACCAGCTAAAAAATGGGAGATCAGGAATTATGCAATAAACAAACCATCAGTGAAGCAAAAGAGAAATAGTCGAACTCTACGTCCCCTTGTTATTGCACTTTCTATACCTATGCTCTTGTTTATCGTAGGTATCCATATATTTTGTGTGCATATCCCGGGACCCTCCGGCTAAGCCTGGCACGCAGACGCCATTGTCTGTCCCAGGAGCTTGAAACAGGCGTAGCAGCATTGACAAGGCAACTTATGTCATTTCGGTTCCATGAATAATGCTATCCGTCCCCACACACAATAACATCCTGGAGAATGGATGACAAGGGTGACTGCGGTTTTGAATGAACTCCTTGTAGGCGTTCAGCTGTCCGAGTGTTTGGAGGTATTTATCTTCCCTTGCAACAGCATGGAGAACTTGTAGGAGGTTATCGAAATTGATATGGACGCCCGACACATTCATCATTCCTCGTGGTTCACAATGACGATATTCAGTAACAGTGGTAGGAATTCAACCTTCGGTTCGCCCGAAGTTTTCATGCAGGAACAGGGTGCAATAGGAATGGACTAAATTAACCGGTTTTTTCAATATCTGGTTAAATAAAGTGAATGTCAACGTGCATTTGCTAAATTTATCATGATATTGAAAAGGAAGGACAGATAAAAGTTCTCGAAATTGCTACTCCACTTCCAAGCGGTAATTATCTACTCCATTTACTAATGTTTTACCGAGTCATTATTTTAAAAATAGTGGGTCGAGACTAATTTTTCTAATATCATGTTACGGGGTTTACTAAAGATAGGTACTCCAATTATCAAAACTTTCTGGAGACAGAACTGAGCGTAAATGACGAATTGTATATCTATCTTAGGTAATCATGAATTCGACCGACGGTCTCGATTGTTTACGGTCCGCTAAATGGGTAGTAAATATCGTATTCTCCTTTTGGTTAATTAAATGTGCGGTTTTGTTTGTTTTTAGGTCATAAATACAGCATATAGCAGGTACCTTAAGGTAAATAATTGTGAGATAGAAGAAAATCTTTAATCAATTAAAAAATGCCTAGTTGTGTCAGCTAACACTGACTTCGGGACCAATAATGAAAGTCCGGCGGTTAAAAAAATTACAAGGGGGCTCAAACCGGAAATTTCTCTCAGAACGTCCCTCCTACAAGTTGAAATTTAATGAAAAATGTTTTGAAAATAATAAGTTTTTCAATATTTTCAGCAAATTTAATTTTTGCATTCTGTTTGGGCAGCGTGGGAGCTCTTTTCCTATTTGCTCCTAAGCGCATGCTTAGTGGTTAACGAAATATTTAAAGTTTTAGGTGGTGAAGAATCGTAGTTTGACACGTCATTTTGGTAGTTTTAAGGGTTTTTCGATGTTTCTTTAGTTACCGTTTGAGCATGCTCATTTCCTCCCAAGCAGAGTACTTCTTACCTCTTCAGCTAAAGTAGGCGCGGAGGACCGTGAGCAAACTTAGGCAACGCGAAAGTCTGACGCTACGAACTCCGAGGTGACCTCCCCCGTGTACCGAAACGTAAAGCGTAAGACGTATTACGTCCAAAATGATTGTGCACGATTAATAATGGAAGATGTACTCATGAACAGTGCTTTGCGCATAATATTAAGTTATTTGTCTCGTAAGTCCGTATGGCGTCAAATATAGTATCCATCCCATCTTTCCAAACGGCCTCGAAGGATGTTAAGGTGTGAAGTTCATGAATTCTTTCCTGTGATAAATTATCTATCAAAATCCTTGGGGAAAGATTGACAGTTATAATTTCCATGGGTCAAGCATTGAAGTATCAACTCGATTCAAAGGGAGTAAAGAGGTTTGAGCCTATTGCAATCAGCAAAGGAATTCAGAGAAAATGATAGGACACAGATTTAAAAAAATTACTTAGGTACTATATGAATGTGACAGATACTGCTATTGCTTTTAATTGATATTTTATTGACACACACGTCAAGGTACATCGGTCGAGATGCCCACGGAAGATTCGGACAGGCATAACTGGGATGGAAGAAGATTATATGTAAATAATCTTTGAGGAGTTCGCAGCAGCCAAATATTCACAAATTTCGTATGAAAACTTCGGATTTATAGCAGTAAAATAAATATGCATTTGACTAACCCGGTTTACTATTACCCGAAACAAAAGCCTATAAATTATTAAGAGAAAAAAAAGTGTTTTTCTGCTATGCCCGCGCTGACGGTTGAATATTTAATATTTCAAGGATCTTCGGTAGATTAGAACATAGTGTGTCAAACAAAAATATTTTGTGCAGTTGACTGACTGACACCAGATCACTCAAATCAGTTGGTTTTTGTCGATTCCTTCGACATTTTGACTTGTTCATCTATTAAAAATATAACAATTATATGCATACAATTTCAATTTATTTGAATATATACTCGTGCTGGTTTTAACTAGCAAAGGATGCGTTGGCATTCAGCTGACCTCGTATTTTGGACGTTGGAGAAAATTTCACCCACCATTGATTCCGAATGGCCCCGAATTTGATAACGCGAGCATAATTTTCAAAATAATAACTGTCAGAGGGACAGAAAGTCCTTTTAAAAAACATACCTGCTACCATTTCTTGTCATTGTATATTAATGCTAGACAAACTAAAGTTAATACACTAATACGTTGAATATAAGTCTGAATACTGCAGCTATATTATTTGAAAGCGTGGTTAAAGCTTTTTATTTCCTCCTAATTTCTGTTTTTTTTAAGCATTACCTTTTCACGGTTTCACATGGTTTGATCACCTATAAAACGAAGATGTCACAGACAATTTCTTTAAAAGTAATAGCGGATGAACATCTCATGCATGTTGTTAGCGAGATGAACTTTTCATGTCCTCAGATTTCAAATTATAATTACCAACGATCCAAATCTCCTTTGGAGAACACTACACACTATTTCAATTTGAAGAGTTTTAACAAAACTACGTCTGAAACATTTATGCAACATATTGAAAATTTGAAATAGGGAAATTCATAGTTAATTAGAATATCCTTTCCTAGATATATTTTCATATTTGCTGCGTTATTGTTGGTGAAAATCGTCTTATTCTTCAATTTTTTATGTGCCTTCATCTTCGATAGTTTTCTGTCTCATAAAAATGTTCATGAAATCCTATTTTTACTCCATTATTTAATAAAAATACTTAAGCTTATTAGATGCTGTATATTTTCTGTTGTCCTCTGGTGTTTCTGCTGTCCCCTGAAGCATAATGAATGAATTCACTTATTAGCTAGTCGACGTGCTCAGAGAAGAAAATAAAGGGCGATGTAACTCGTGTCATTTTTCAGTAGAGTCAGAGTCTGGAGAAGTAGCAATATGCCATTAATTTGAGGCCGATCAAGCGTAGTTTCATGCATTTATTTACTTCAGTCGGACTACGACGAGTCCACAATAAATCGCATCCATTTTTCAAGTATCAAGCTATAAGTATGGAACTCATCATACCATTATTCATCAGTGCGATACACTTTCATTGGATAAGAGGAATGAGGGACAGATTTAGGTGAAGTTTAGAGCTAAATTTCGAGAGGTCGAATTTCTTTTCAATTATTATTTTGAAAAGACTTTTTTATGTAATGTATGCCAAATATTGATTTTAATGCAGCTTTATCATTACACAATAACAGCTAGAAATATTCCTTATTGAGTGATGATAAGAAAATTGGAGATTATACGTATTCTCGACGCAATTATGTTTTTCACACAGGGTAACGGAAGAATGAGGGTTTGAGGGGAATGGTTAGTTATAGGTACGGAAAACTTATATACATAATATCGTACTTTCGCACCCTGCCCTGGAAAAAAATTCCGTGATACAATTTTAGCCTTACTAATGTCGGACCGTTCCTTACTGTATTTGTGGTAGGGATCAATTGCATTGGACAACGATTGAGGAGTTAAGTTGTCTCCAAAGTGAGAATGCGGATACCGGAACACTGTCATCGCAAGCCATTTTTCACGTGAAGTACCTAGTGGAGACACGGTTAGCGAGGCAGCGGGATTGGAACACGCAGGTATTTTTCCTTTGACTGGTTTTTAATGGAGGTGACGATACTTGCGGTTATCATTATGTATTAGTGCCGGTATACCTGTTAAGGTAGGTTTTTGATGAACCCAAGGGCTAAGCTCTGCTTCACTATTAAACCCCACTAAACAATACACTCGTCATCATCATAGTCTTTCAATCCTAAGATTGGTAGACTGCAGATCTCAATTCTTCCCTATCCCATGTCAGTTTCCGCACTCCACAGTAAGTCTTCCTTCTTATATCCCCCTTTATTTGTCCTACATATATATCGTACATTGGTCTCCCCCGTGAGGTTGTCCCTTCGATTATGCTCATAACAAATTCGCTGTGTCTCATGGTGTGACCAAATCTTTTGGTTCCTCTTTGCCGCATGGTGCTCCATATGGTCTTTTCCTCTTCTGCTCTTCTGTATACTCATTCATTCCTAACTTTATCCGTACATTTGATCTACAGCAATCGCCTCCAACACCAGGTTTCGAGGGTTCTATTCTTCTCTGCTTTGTTTTTCCGATGGCACATGTCTCTGATCCATAGAGGGCCACGCACCATACGAATGCTTTAGCATGCTCCTTCCTTCTTTGTAACTGTATCTTCTTTGAGCATAGCAGTTGCCACTTCATCATAAACGCCTTCTGGGCTTGAGCTTTTCTGCGCTTCATGTCCGTCGAGCTTCTTCCACCCCAAGTAATGGTGCTTCTGAGGTAGGTGGACGATTCCCCTTGTTCTAATTTCTCTCCTTGTCATTGGACGTCTGATGTCACTTTTCCACACATTTTACTTTTCTTATTGTTGATCTTTACTTTATATTCTTGAAGTGTTTCATTCATTGCGTTCAGTGATGCCTTTAGGTCATCTCGATGCCTTGCTACTACGGCGATGTCATCTGCGAAGCGTAGCATGTTACCTTCGTCACCATTCACCTTAATTCCTATGATGCCCACTTTTTGTGCTTCTTTGCTAACGTAATTATTCTTTTGCTATCGTTACTTCTTTGTCCACATTACCCTTTCACATCGAACACTTCCTAACCAAGAGAAGTGACATAATAGGTAATTGTATTACATGCGCATACGTTAAATTCGGAACAAGGTGCCAACGCGTCCTCTGGTGCTCTCCCACGCCGACTGCATCGTTTCTCGGGAACGTATTGTCACGGGCAAAGCTGATTTCATGTCGTAATCTTTCCTCGAAGACCGCAGGATGGCCCTCGGCGGCGAACTGACAGGGCGGGGCGGCGGAGCACAGCACCACCTGCGCTAGTGAATGTGTTCTGCCCGTTGGGTCCTCGGTGACTGCCGTCTCCAAGGTCAAATGTGGGCTCCTTGTTCAGACACAGCCGGAGAAAGACGCCCCCGAATGGTGAGAATTGGAAGGGAGGATGGGGGGGGGTTGGCGGC
>LYUA01003062.1:53149-65612 GCA_002093875.1 Calopteryx splendens
ATATATATATATATAAACATTTATATATATATATTTATACATATATTTATGCATCAACGTGTGTGTGTTCTTTTTTATGTGTATGTTTTAACGTGTGTGTCTAAGTATATATACCTATATATATGTATGTATATAAATGAATTTAAGTATCCTCAGTTTAGGGAACCCACGACTAATAAAGAACTGGTAAATAAAAGCACAGTATGGATTCCATCCACCAGATCAGACCTGAATTTGTGAACTTTAACTACATATAGTGTTCGCCGTACATGATTTATACCGATGGAGCACACCAGAAATTTTACCATTCCATGCATCGCGCTCCGTAGCTGAGCGCTTTGTTTGTTTTATTAAACATTGATGCAGTTGACGCACTTACACATTTCTGTGGATATTTGGTTAAGGAAGGGCAGCTGCCATGACTCCTCGGTGTTTACGTGTTAGTCAAATCCGCTCTCCGCATCGAAACCCACTCCTTTTCACGATGGAAATAGGTGATTACGGTGTCGACTGAATAGAAGTGAAATTGTGAAATAGAACGATAGTCGAATGGCTGGTGACTCAAAGTAGTTTTGGTATAAGGAAATTCGAAGACAATGAATTTTGCCAGGACGAGGAGGAAATGTTTCACTCAGCTTTCAAAAGCTCTCCAATGTTTAAACCTCTGATAATTGGAGGATACAAAAAACCGTAATTGAAAATAACGTTATTTAGCCTTGGTTAATAAAAGGCAAGAAGATGGAACGACAAATTAATTTTGTAGAATATTTATTCTAGCTGACGGTTCTCACAGTATTTTGATTAACGCCATCGTGGAATTGAAAACATTGAAGGGGCTTCCTCGTTTTATAAAGAATGTTGACCACAAACCAGTGACGAGTTTCATTCATTATTGTGATGACATTTACGGCCCTAGAATATGAGTCATTTTCGGTAAAATGGTAAATGACATTTTAATGGACATTAAAAGCTATTCGTCGGCATATTGAATGAGTAAAAAAAAACTAAAATGTGAAAAAATAAAACAAAAGTGTTTTCGAAGAAATTTATTTCTGATTAACTTTTAATTTTAATGATGATGATAATATTATATTTATTTTGATTTTACACTATATACGTCTCTCCGAAGGATATTTAAATTGTGTTTATGATGTAAGCCAAATTTTAATCATGAAAACTTATTTCGGCATGCAACAATATTATGGTTCAGACAATTTGCACAAATTTTCGGAAGCCATTGGTGACAAAGGATCTCTTTATGAAAAAGCCCTCATCGACTCTTAACTCGCTGTAAGGCTTCCAGACTCAAAATGAATTGCTTTGCCGAGGCCCAGCCATAAAACTGACTATTTCCGTTCGTCACCAAAAGGAGAACTCACTTTCTGTAATGAGGCAGAAGGGAAAGAGAGACAGATGTCTTCTGTGCATCGAATTTGCCATAAGAGAGCCTTGCAAAAAGGTACTTCCTTTTATTTAAGACCGAAATGAGCCAATGGTGGAATCAAACGTTCAAAATCGAAAAAAAACCAAACGAGTTAACGAATATTATATACACTAAATAACTGACAAAATTTTTCAAAGGAGTAAAAATCCATATTTTATACACCCAGGGATCACCCTAATGAAGCGAAGAACTAATTATTTTGCGTATCAATGTACTATAATAAATACTATGTATTATTGCGTATCAAAGAGTTTATTACAGCCACCGCAATTACATAAACGTTTGGTGGAGTGTCAAAATTCTTAGCCATTTTCTTGCTGTTCTACAAATGTAATATAGTGCATAGCTTTTTAAAAAATTGCATTTTTTCATTTTTTGTTAATTTTGCATTGAATCTTTATTTTCAGTTTACAATTTTTTAATATTTTCCATCTGCCGCATTTTTTTGCTGGTGTTTTTCATTATTTCCGCATAATTTAATGTCAGCACATTTTACCTAATTTAATTTAAGTTCCTCGTTCGCAGGGGGTGATAAATGTTGCATTAGCACCAAAAATACCTGCATTTCTGTCGTCTTCATTTGGAGCGCTTGCAAAAATCTTCTACTTGCAGATGCATTTGGTTTTTATCACGCGTTCAGGAATCATCGTCAAATGAACCACTATAATTAATATGAAAACGGAAAGGACTTGAATAACACTCAGAAAAATAATTTAAAAATTCAAAGCTCACATCTCTCAGAGAGTAAAATTAAAATAAAACTGGGAGTCACCATAATGAAGCTTTGCCGTGACATTAAGAAAAAGGTAGCATAAAAACCATATAAATCAGAGTCGTAGTAGATTTGAACAATAATCATGATAATCGAGATCACTGCCACTTCAGCAATCAGTTATTAGTTCCGACGGACGTAATAAAACATAAATCGGTAGCAAAAAAATTAATTAATACAATATATAATCTTGTAATATGTGCACTGAAAGAAATTTCGGAACCGAAAAAATCGTTTAAGTTTGCTAAATTCAAAAATTAAAGAGTGGTGGAAGGGCAGAAACAGGATGAACGTAACTTTAATTAAGAAAAATACCCATTGGTTGGACAACGATTTCAACTTTTTTGACAATGACAACAGTGCATCTAACTCTTCGAGTAACTCATGTGCCTCTATTTTTTATCCTGTGTATTTTTGGTCATTTAGGAGCTTAAACTGCCTCTACATTTAGGAATACCGACCTCAACGCTCCCATCTACTGTTGATACGGAGGGATTTGTGTATCTGAAGCCATTGCTGCTTGAGTTATGGTGAAAACTCACGTAAATCAACCAACTCTTATTCGAGCTATGGAATTATACGGTTGGCTTAGAGGGAATGCTGAGACGTCTGTATCACAGATATATTAGTTATTACAGTCTTCTGCATAAACTCGAATGCAGTCACTGATGAGCCTCTCCTTCACTCAGCTAATTACGCTTCTAGAACCAGTTCTCGAGTCCCTCCCACCCCTCACCTGACGAACCTAATGCCAATTTGTAAATAGAGTTCTTACGGGAGCACGGGATATTCAAGCAGAGACTTAATTTCAAGACCTTTGCCTCGATGACAGGAACCTTTATGTCAGATTAGCTGTGCAACTCCAATTATTCGTCCGACAGAACTGCGTATCAAACGTTCTTTTGTGGCAAAATCCAAGACTCTGAGCATTAATTTTAACCTCCAACAGTAGCTATGCTACTGTTGGAGGTTAAAATTAATGCTCATGAAAGAAACCAGCTCACATTTAGCAGGAAGCACCGTATTGCGGTGGAAATATTACAATTAATATTTACTTTTCGGGGTGTCAAATGTTAGTTTCGTATGAAATATCCATTAAGATAGTCGATGAAAAACTATCAAATGCATTTATTAATGTTAATCTACCGAATAGGGTAGGTTTCTGATCTCACGACCTCAACCTTACAGTAACCCTTTCTTTATTTACGACACAAAAGCATTGCAGGCGTATTGTTTCCGCAATAAAAATCCATAACAAGTGAAAAGAATGGGGTCTCTTATAAAAATACTGTTAGATGAAGGTACGTATGCACTTGCTATCCGTTTAATATAAGCGCCAGAAAATGGTATGATAGAACTCCTGAAGAAAAAGAAAAGGTTAAAATTTGGAAAAAAAATATTCAGAAAACATTTAAGTAGAAAATAGATTTAATTATAGACATTAGAGGCATGTATTTGATTCATTATTTTGGTGATCTACAGGTCAAGGTAGGTCTTTGATGGTCACACTCCTACAGTAATCCTTTCTTCATTTCTGTATACTTTCTGCCTCCCTTCATTCCATCTAGAATGCCAAATCTTTTCCTCCTTCTTCCTCGCTTACCCAACATTCTACCCTCTATCACCTTCTTTAACAAACCATCACCACTCAGCACGCCCTGCATCCAATTTTCTTGATTCATCTAATGATGGGAATATCACTCATGCATTCCTAAACAGTCCTTCACTTACAGCTTTTATTACTAGCTTAGACGAGGATCTTGTTCGGAACTTTTAAGCATTGCTTCATGCGCTGTGAAGTGTCTGTGAACTACATGTCCGGAGTATAAAAGTTATGATTTAGTAAGAGCAAGGTGTGTGGTCTAGTATTCATGGTACGTAAAACCACCCACAATGCACAAGTAAATGCTGCATGGGGGCTCTATAATCTAATCTACCACGATCCCTAAAGTAATTTTATATAAAGATGCCCAGGAATATAACCAAAAAGGCTCCAAGTACATATATACGGGTATTCACCACGAAAGAAACTTTGAGGAGGGACTAGAAATATAGTTAAAATTCCTAAAATTTGATAATTTTTAAATTTTAGCGTGATCCGATAAGAATATAAACTTTAGTTTGACTAAAAATAGTGCAGTTCCTTCATTTATAGTTGAATATGAGGGGACCATAATTTAACTTTTGTGTGTCGTTAGTAGCGTTAAAAACGTCTAATATGAACTTGCAGCTCTTAAAAAACACTAAAGCTTAAATTTCCTTAAGTGAATAAACTAACAGTAACTTTAGCGGAGTCACCGGCTGCTACGCGAAAAAATTCAACATGAAAAAAATCATTCACCTGAACCGGAAATTGGATCCCTTGATTTCCGGCCAGGTGCTTTAAGTAACGTCAACATCCTTTTAATCTTAGTCCAATTTGAGTGTGTTATGACTTTATTTCCATCTATACCGGACCCTTAAGCCCACTGTTCGGCGCCCGCGGTACCTTTCCTTTGCCTACGTTTCTTTAATGCTTCGCACCTACTTACAATTAAAGTAGAGAAGTAGACGATACATTAATTGAAATATATGTGTAATAGGCCTGTGCTGTACGTGCAGTACGAATGGTATCATCGCACCATATTTAAAACAGCAAAAATATCGACCGTGTCAGACATCTACGATTTTCACGCTCGTCCTTTTAGCGAATAATATCAAGTGAACTACTCAACGTAAGGTGATGATTCAACGATCTAACAATGCTTAATAATAAACAAAAATAAATTTTACAAAAAATAATCTAATAACAAATATATTTTTCTTAAAATATTAACTTGTCGGCGTGACGCAATGCGTAAAATTTTCTGTTTAGTCGTCGTATAAACCCCTTAGTACTTATTTTATTTTGAGATGGCTGGTCACTGGTACGGAAATGCCAGTGAAAAGAGTACAAACTTCATCATCAAAGAGAATCTATCCAATAAATATTCATACATATCGAATATCTTATAAAGATTAATGTATATTAAATAATTTGGACGACCCCTAAAACATTATTATGTAGCTATAAAAGAACCTCTTCTTGCTTGCAGTAGGTACATTATTTTCCTCTTCAGTTCTTCGTACTCATGCCATCTACCTACCATATTCCTCACTTTACTTACATTTTTCCCTCTATTATGGCCTTAAACATCCCTCTGCCTCTCAATATTTCTTCCACCTATTTTTCTACCTTTTTCGGATTTTACCTAGCAACGTCCTCTCTTCTTCCATCATACTTATAACGTTGTTAGTCTTTTTCTCTGTACAAATGATTCTCTCCATTCTTCACCTCACACTCACTTCTGAAAAGCCCTCCAATCTACGCTCATCCTCTTGCATCAAAGACCAAGATTTGGAGAGAGTTACGCTGCAAAAATATTTTAAATATTCCTTTATTTACATAATTATCCACAAGTAGTGTACCTACCATTTATTTCCTTCTTGCAAAGGATCCTGCCGCTAGCGATATTCTTCTCCTTATGCCCCTACTATCTCAACATTTTTGGACAATATACATTTTGAGGTACATTCTTGGATTTGTCAATGAAAATAAAACATGTTGATTTTAATTTCACACTCTGCAGAGTAATAGCAACTGGATTTAAGGTCTTAGTGTGGATATTCATAAAAATGAGGGGAGACGGGGTTGAAGAGAAGCAAGGCTGGAGTGAAGTATCTATTACCTCCAAGCCACTGTCTGCGCATAAAACCGCCTCGGCAGACGAGCGACGTGTGATTGATGAAATTAATGAGACCACGCCATTTCCATCGGTTAGACGAGCAACATAAACCCAGGGGTTGAGGCGTGGGTGTGCTCAACGCTTTTCACGAGGAGGTAGGAAATGTCAAGAGCGGTCTTGTAAACGAAAAGGTTCTTATATCAATATAATTGTTTGAAATCGTTTCATCAGTCTATATGATTTAGAGATCACTTTGTACGCAAGTATAATGGTTGAATAATGCAACTTATTATTTGTTGCCAGGCTAAGACACCCTTCCAGCAAATTTTCAAACAGTCATTTGTATATTCTCATGTTTATTACCCTCATGTAATTACACGAAAGCAAATCATGCTCCAAAAACTTCACTAAAAGATCAATTTTCCCACAAAATTATATGATGAAAGAACAGAAATAAAATTAAAATATTAACCATTTTCGCGTTGGCGACCAGGCGTACTTATCTATTGATTAAAAGTTTCATTCAAGTATAGGTACTAGAAACGAGCAACGTTTCTTCAAAAATTTGGAAATAGATAATACGTACATTCATGTATGCAAACAAAAACAACTTTCTTTCTCTCTTCGTTCACTTAATACTTAATTTAACTACTTCGCATTTTATGCAAACGAATATATTTGATAATTTATTATTGTACCTTTCTTATTGTCTAACGTCTCAGAATATCGCACTCCAACTTCGTATTATTATTCGTATAACTTCTCACATTAAATATGTCTCAATGTTTTCCTTCCTATAATCTTATTCTAAACCGTTGAATCGAAGCGTTAAAGATTCAATTGAGTCTTAGTTGAGAGCATTCCTTCATCTCCTCTGATACGACCAGCATGCAAAGCAGCAATTCAAGAGCTACGCCACACAAATTACCGTGGTCGTGAAATTGAAATGAATTTCAGAAGAAAAGATTGGATAAATAAAATACTTATAAATGCTATCTGTTGGTATAATTGGTGGCTTTGGCACAAGATTCTTGAAAGTAACTTTGATTATTGCATAGTTGATAGCAAACTATTTAGAATTCTGTGGTTTGAGGAGTTTGTAAACTGCCTACAAATCATGGCATGGTTCACGGTACTTCATGTACAATTCTTAAGGACGGGTAAGACTCAGGATTATTATTTTCCCAACATTTTGCGATCATATACCTAAAAGAAGTAAAACAGGTAGTTATTTCATGAAATAAAAGTGTTTTCACCGACGATTTAATTTTTTCTGAAATAATGAAAATAAAACAAGAATTTAACTACCTACTATCACAATACCGAAAATGCTTTGCACTCGGAATAAGGTCGGTAATTAGCGAAATATAAATGTGGTTAAAAGAGATGTTTGAAAACAACGCGAAGTAAATTAATTCCCTCCCGCGGCTCATTAATAGGGACTTGGAATATTCATCCCTGAGAGCATTGTTAATCTCTCCGAAAATTTTAGTGTGCTTTACGAAAATTATTATTTTGTGGCTTCAGTTTCTCATTTAAATAACTCATTAATTGTGGCATGCGACCTAATCGCGCGGTGATTAACATCATTGCTCTAGTATATCTATGTACTTTCGAAGATTTCTATCATCTTTTGTAAGGCTTCATAGAATATCTTCATTGAACTACTTACGTTGTAAAACTCATAATTTTATAAATAACCCGCAAATTTAGGGAAATCGGTCATGTAACTAAGTCGGCCCTTACAGACGCCTCCAAGTTACCATTTTTTAAGGGAACTTACTCTATCACTGATCCCAAAATGCATGTGATTTTAGCAATTCCGTAAGAATATTCAAGAGCTAAGCTAAAAGGTTAGGAATTTAATTTATATTTTATTCTTTACATAACCAAGCCTATGGAAATCTCTTTTCGCCGACAGATATTAATTTATATTTTTACGCACATGGTATGAAATGAAAAAAATACTTTAAACAAGAGTGTGTTGATGACGCACATTTCATACACATTCCTAAGAAATTTCTACTGTCAAAGGGTTGCGATTGTGGAGATACCGTATTCGAAAATTAACAAACAAAAACAGAGATACCATAGGGATTGAAATTCATCACTTCATTTCCTATTGGTAAATACTTTTATGAATTGAAAAAAATGAGACAGGCACTAAATTAGCTCCCCCCCGAACCGACACAACCCTGATGAAAGTATTTTTGCAATCACAAGCAGAGTTCCATTGAGAACAATATCAATTCCAATGAAATAAAGGTAGCTAATGCGCATTGTGTGCGAGGAGCAATTAAATGGAGTTAAAATTAATTTTAATTCTAAGTTAATTAAACTCCACCATCAATTTTATTTGCACGGTTTTTAGAATGGAATATTTTAATGAAGAGGCCTCATTATTTATATTGAAATATTGCTTTTGAAATGGACTTTGGCGGTTACGAAACTGTCTATCATCCGTTCGTGGGACTAGAAAAGAGTGACAGTGGAAAAGGTATTTTCTGTTTATTTCGATTTATGTCTGCATGTTAATATACCGCATATTTTAAAGTTGTCTGAACTCGTAGCTTTTATAAGGAATAGGGTGAAAGGCAAGAAGAAAGGTAGTTAAAAAATATACTGAAAGAGAATGTTCAGGAGTTGACTTCTAATTTACAGCCAATGGGTTTAAATTCTATCCATTATCTTTTCAGATTTATTTCACAACTCTGCTCTATTTATTTACATATTTTTCGGGCTGAAAATAATACCAATTTTGAATAATTTCCTATCTTAGGCAAAATGCTTCTGTCTCGTAAGGGAATAAATTGTGATATCAGTCACTCATCTCATTACAGTCCCCATAATACGTTTACCTACCCCCCACAACGGTCTCCCTTTGGACCCCCTCCATTCCCCCCCCTCCTTCCTTACATTTTCATGGCCTGAGTGGCGGAGAAAGATCCAATGTCCCCTTTTCGCCCGAACGAGAGCCCTTCGTCTCCCCCACAGCGATTTCCCATCTCCCATTGCTGGATTCAATTTTTATTTAGGCTCTTAGCGCTGGAGAGGCTGCTCCACCATCCGCAGTTCTACCCTTACAATCAGAGGTCTCACCCCCATTTCCACCTCATCCCTCTCCCTCGTTCCCTTTGTTTGCCCTTACCCTCCATCTCCCACTTTTTTCTCTCCACTCTCCGTGGAGAGTGGCCAAGCAATATCCTATCTCGTTCTTGCTGCGCGGCTTATCCTGAAGCCCGGCTCTCATTCCTTCGCCCACGCTTCGGGCCCTCTATACCCACTCTCTCACCGGCACCATCCGAGAATGAAATATCCCCCCCACTAACTGCTCCCTCCTTTTTCCTCTCTTATTTTCTTCTCGGAAACATTTATAATACATATCGCCTTCATCTGGATGCTTGGTGGGACTTGAGGGAGGGAGTGAGTCCGGGATGGATGGAGGGGGCGAAACACAGTTGCAGGAGAGTACAGAGACAAGGCATCAGAGGAAAGGACGCTCGTGGTATTGTCTCCACCTTATAGTGTGTGTTTCTGTGCGCTACACTTTGCCTTTGACTGTGCGCCGTACACACTTTTAAATTCAATAAGATTTTGCAAAAAAAATTAATTTTTTGCCCGTATTTATATCCAAATAAACATTATGAATGTGTTGAAAGAACACATATTCATAAGTTTACCTCTCAAAAAGCATCAAATTGTATCTAGGATGTCCCTGGGAACCCGAAGTAATAATAAAAGCTAAATTAATACGTCTTATTTTACCGTAATAAGACGACAACCGTGTGAATTTCCTCCGGAATCGAGGAAATGAGCCACCTCGCACTACATAGGCATGTTGGAAAAGAGTACTTAACAGAGTAAGAGGGAAAGACTTTCAAGGAGATATAGAGTGAAAGCTTCGTTTTTGTCTTTCGCAATTCCCGATTCACGGTCACAATACAGGAAGAGAACACTTACACAGAAATAAATATATTCCTTTCACAGACTTCTTCCTATAATTTTTCATGGCCAGTACACTTAACATTATTTGAAAGTAAGACATTAGACGTGGTTTAGAAAATGCCTAAAAATGTCCTGCTTTTACAAAATAAAAGCTACAACATTTTGATTATTTGGCTAGAAATGCCGAAAGTTATCTCAAGACCATCTTAGAAGATAAAGCGACAAAGAGGAAATGATCGAGTCAAGGTAGGGAGGTAGGACACACTAACCGTCTTCCGTGAAATCCCAGGGAGAGCCCAATTAGTTCCGCCCGCTATAACGTTCAGAGACGTATCCCAAGAAAGGGAAAGAAGGTCATGAGAAAATTCTTAAGGAAAGAGCGGTTGACAAAGAGATCTGTGAGCGTTGGGGGAGCTGTTAAATACTGGGATGGATGAGGGACAGGCAGGTTTATAAGGCGGGAGGCAGGAAAAAGATGGGGAAGCAAAGGACCAAAGCGATCAAAAGCTGAGTAGAGATCTGGTGGAGAGAGCGGATATTGGGCAGAGTTCTCCATCTTTTGTTATTACCATCAAACGAGCTAAAGGGGAAGCGCTGTTTTATTCCATGAGAGATTTATTGCGGACATTTTTGCGACCAATCAATCAGTGTCTGACAGAAATATTTTATTTAACGAGAATTAATTGCACTGAGACTTTCGGTGATTAGAATTTTTGTCACACATGTGTAGATGCTTAATTGATGCTGTTAAATAGCTATAGAATTGCATAGGATCTATATTGTCTATCACCAAACTGTTTCGGCTAGTGCTTCGTACGAACTGAAGGAGTTTTGGTAAAAACGGAATAACTCTCATCCACTTTTCCTCTGGAGTTGGTGAAGGGATTGGACACCCCTTGGCCCCAATTTTCCTCTAGCTGTGCATGTGCCTCTGTTTTAATTTCAAAGGTGGCCAAAATGAGTTGAAAAAATATGTGTTATTAAGTTTTCCTCTTTCAGCATATTCCTCTTTGTAGCACAAGACCCTGAAACACCTTGACCACGAACCCACCCCTCACCCTTTCCCCCCATACCTTCCCATCTACAGAGGTACCTGCGCTAACTCTTTTAAAAATTTGTACCTGAAGATGACGCCTATGTATCAGTACCAGTAGCACCTAAATAAATTTCAGAGTAAGAAAACATAGTGCTCCTAATTTCATGAACCTGAACTTCCAAACACAGTTGAGCCTGAAACCATCGAACGGCCCTGAACATTTTAAAATGAGCAATGTACTCTTTTAGAGATGGAAGAAAATAATGCTAATAATTTGACGTGGCTTATTTTTTCTTTTGTTGTTTGAAGGGTTTAATATTTGATGTTAGTATAAACAAACGAAGAAAATGAAGATTTATGTTAACTAGGTAGGACTCAGTGGTGAAAGATGAATACAACCGGCCATGAGGTGGCAAATTTTAGCGTACCTCATTATCTGGCATTTTACTTCGCTTGAATTAAATGAAATTGAACAAACAACTTAAAGTATTTTGGTATTATTTGTTTCCAATATTAACATACATTCTGAGAGACGATAGGGAAGGTTCTTGTTAGTCAACGCTCTTTTATGGAAAAAAGACAACGAAAAAATAGCTCACAATAGTATCACAAATAACGCAATAAGAATTGTTCCTCTAAAGGAATGAAAGCTTATTGGCAATGAGGAGCGGCAACTTGCGAGCATTCGAAAAATGTATTTCCAGCCCAAACTTCATAATGTGTCATTTAGGTTGCACAGTCAGATGCAATGCAGTAAGAGTGCGCCTATAAAGTATAATATGGATGGATATATATATTGAGGGACCGGTTAAAACAGTTTTTGCGAGGATGGGTACTCCATTACAATTTAAGTCCGGTGTAAAATATTCGATGGAAAGTATTGTTCCTAAATGCATAATTTCTGATACCGTACCGGAAGCTGAAAACTTGCATTGGACCACGATGGTGATTTTCTTATGACAAATGTCCAAAACGTAATGACAAAAAATAGGTAGAGATGCGAATAGCCAAATAATATGAGTGAAGTTACGAAAAGAAAACTTCTTTAACTGAACAAAGAGCTCATGCGAGTGTGAACAGAAATCAAATTGTGTACCATAAACGTGTGGTTCATTTTTCAGATGTGGCTTTCTTGTTAATACTATTGTATGCTATTACCCATGGACTGATGACAAAAATACAACAGTCAAAAGGAATATACTCTGCCAGGTATTGATTGAATAATTATTCATAATATTTTTTTAAATCCACGCGTCCGTGAAAAACGACGAGTTTCAATCCTGAAACCATGAAAGGTATTTATCGCCAAAATAGAGTGGAAGTGATCAAAATAAATTCAGAAAACAGATTCGTAAATCGCCAAAAATATGAAAGAGAAAGTACACCTAAGGAGGGAAACGAAAATGTTATTAAAGTGTTGCACTTATTATGTTACACGGATACTTAATATAATTTCCATAATAGATTGAATAAAAAAATCGTCTAACATGGTTGTACTGAAATAAAAGCACTTTAAAAGAAACTGCGGGAAATGCCGCGACAGTAACTTTAACGGAGTCACC
>LYUA01003063.1:31480-43378 GCA_002093875.1 Calopteryx splendens
TAAAAATAAGTACAAACAAAAATACCTCTTGTGAATCTTTCTTTTACAAAAACAGTACTTTATGAATGAGACTTTTAGAATACAGAGAGCTTCTATTTAAACAATGGAATCATCTCTCGTATCATATAGTAGAATTTAAAGGTGCAAATGCAGAAAATTGCATTAGACATCTGAAAGCCTACACTAAAGCAACTTGATTGACCAACAACTGGACATGCTGGAGGCATTTGAGAAGTGTCGAGGAATACACTTTGGCCTCCCCTCCAGTAGAGGTAGACATCAAAATAATTCATAATGGCAACTTTGGTGTGGATGCAAGTCATCAACACAATTTTGTATACTATATCTTCCTCAAATTTTAGTGCCTATTTTGAAGGTACTATTCTTGATTGGGTAGTTATCAGATTTAAATAAAATGAAACCCAACAAACAAAACAAAAAATTTGTAACAAAATTCAGATCAACATTGATCACTTCACTAATGCTTGGAATGATACAGAATGTTGTACAGTGAGTCACCACTGACTAAAAAGCACTAAGTAATCAACAAACAGAATGTTTATCTGCTCTGAATTTTTGGACCAATCTAAAGTAAAAATATTTTCAAGGCATGTGGCCTTTAATCTGGTGTAGTTTTTGAAGCTTTAACTCTACACTAATTTCTCCAGGCATGGAGTGCGTTTAACCATCTTTGAGGCTGTTTAACAATTCACTCCCATTTACTTATTCCAGCCATTTAAAAAAAGAACACTAACTGCAATGTAGGGACCAAAATCAGGCACTGACTTCACTTTCTCACCTATCTCTGTTGCTTAGGTGAGAATGAAGTGTTGGCAACATAGGATGGCAATGAAAACACCTCCAACTAGGTTGCCAAATTGCTTCAGTGCAAATATGCCTTTAGGCACAAGTGAAACAAAATGACTCCAAAAAGGGACTTCCAGAGCAGTAGTCTCAAGATAATTTACAGCCCTCACTAAATAGAAATGCAGGAGTGGGAACAATATTGTAAAAGAGTATTATAATGAGAATTGTGAGTTTCCTTCAATACAATAAAATAATCACCATGGGGAAGTTAGCAATGAAGCACAGCGCAGTGGTGCAAGTATGCAAGCAGGCAACGGATCATAGTTGTTGATATAAATTATATAAAATACCAGAGCAGTACATGGATTACTCCGGCAGTAATAATTCTCATTCACTCATGATGGGTTTTACATTTCTTATATTTGTGGGTCAACTGTAAATCCCACCGCTATCATCAACTTAGCTGTGACCTTACCCATGGACACTATGAGGGACATAAAGGAATCCATATGATTTTACTTATTCAAAAGTCTGTATAAATACGAAAGGTATATACCAGTAAAGTTTAAGTACTAATGTTAGATAGCGGTAAAAAAGTAACGACAAATAACTACTCACTTCAATAACTTGTTCAGCTTTTGCTCCCAAAGGTTTTCCATGCCAGTTGTCGGAATTCTCAATGTCAAGGAAGTATTTTCCCTTGTATGTTTTGGCTAGAATGGCTGTAGGTTTATCCTGCATAGCACTAGCTCCACTAAATGCCTGGAAAAGATTTGTTAAACAATTTTGAAATACATAAAGAATATATTATATATGAAGTTATGAAAAAATTAAAACAAATAAAACTAGAGCCACCAAGTAGATAGAAAACATTATAAATGGAACTTCAAGGATATTACTAGTGAATGCATAAGTTTTTAAACTATGGAAACCAATGCCTGAGTGCCAACCAAAGCACTCCAAGCACCACTTCTCTAGGCTCTTATGGTGAAGCTGCCACATTATGATCTCACAATTTTTCATTGGAAGGAATTACTTTAGTCAGGAAAAGGTTCATCATTGTAACAGTTTCTCTTGAATCCAAGGAAAAATGGATAGGGCCCTCATTAAAGACATGGGATTCAAGACCTGGTGAAAACCATCCGTTAGCCATCTAGGATGATTACCCTGAAAATCCATCAATTGTTACCCCACATTAAGGCCTACAAGTAATTTGTAACCCCTATCATATACCCAAAAGCCTCTCTATTTCGAGATCTCCACTTTCCGTGGATTCCATGAAGTGGGAAGAGTTATGTTACCTATTATCAGTGGATTTTTAACATGATGCAGCCTATATGGGCATGGCTACCTCAACAGCATACCTTTAGGAGCATCGTTACTAAAGATTAGCTTGAGGTGATTGGCCTTGATGTAGACCTTCTTTGCCACTGAAACAACATGATAATAGGAAGCACTTTGCTATTGTGCATCCAACCATGCAAAGAGAAGATTTATTTTGGCATTCCAAACATTTCCACCCAACAGGAAGTAGAGCGGAAGGAGAACAGAGTTGTTAGTTGAAAAAATTTTAAGCTGCAAATTTAGATCACTTTCATTTCAAGAAAAACCAAATATTACTGAGATTGGTATGCCAAAAATTAAATCAATAGATTTGGATAAAAAAATGCAAAATTGTATTAATTAATTTCAAGAAAACTTTTGGACTCTGCACCATGTGTGAGGCAATTTTGTAAGTAAGATTCTGAGGCAATGAGGAGTTCAAAAGCTATCAAAACTGAGGAAATGTCAATGAATTTCTCCAAGAACTTGGAGATTTTGATGGTTAACTAAAAGATCAACAAATAATTCAAACATTTTTCAGGAATACATAGCAATATCCAAAATAATCTTATTTCATCTATTTCAAACCAATGATTGATCAAATAAAGGATTTATCTTGGGTATCTTCCATTACAATCGTTCTAAATTAAATTAAAGATACTGCAACAAAATGTCAATTATCCACAATATGTATAGCACTATATTTTGAATAGCAGCAATATCAAGGAAAGATTAAAGTCTTTCAAAGATGTAACAACCAAACACCATCTCCCTGGCTCAAACTGTATTTTATGTTTTATGGGAACTTAAACGTGAAAACTAAGAGGTTTCACATACATATGATGGGTCATCAGTAGAGCCAAGTTAACACAGTGACCTTTCCATGAGAGCATGAGAACAATGGCCACGATAGTTTGAGCATAGTTTGTTTCAAACTGAATTTGGCAATATCGTCATCCATCAAAGTTATTAAGCAGTTGAAATATTTTTAAATACACACAAGATTTGGAAATTCGTGAGACTCAACTATAAGAACAAAAAAAAACTACACGCAGACCTTAAGAAAATATTTCTGACATTAGCTACAACTAGATAGAATAATAACAGCAGATTAAATGACACAGTGAGATGAACAAAGAGATTAAATACAAAATTTACTATATTAACTAGAAAAAATTTTGATACATGGGATTCTGAAACTGTGTATTACACAAGACTTTTTCTTTTCCTAAAAAGATTGAGTCAATTTTTTCTTTCTGTTACTCAGTCTTATTTCCTCCTTCAGATTTGTTTCAAATACTTAATTGAACATATTTAACCCTTTAACTGCCAGCGAGCCAATATATCGACCCTCAATGGTTGTGCGAAAACTGCCACTGTCCCATCTATTGGCCCACTATATCTACTTGCAGTAATGTGCTTAACTGTTAAAATAGTAGATAAACTATAATAAACAATAGGCAAAATACAAAATAGACAATTTACCAAAAACTATATTAAAAAAATGACATACATACAATACAAAATTAATTAATCAAGATTACATACTTTAATAAATACGCAAACAATATTGTTTCTACACTTCATGGCATGGCCTTGGCAGTTTTCGCACAGTCGCAAGGGGCTGGCAGAGAAAGGGTTAACTTGCAATGGCTGCTGCAATCCTGGAGTCAAATCAATTAAACTTACAGCATTTAACATAACCATGTATATGACATAATCATGAAATAAGGAAAAAACTGTTTTTCTTCCACTGAATTTATTTAGGTTTGCTGGGTTCTATGCTTAGGCGGCTTCTTCAGGTACCTCTTTTTCCTTATATCAAGAACATGAGCTACCACATAGCTGAGCCTGATACCACTGAATATAATACTTAATGAACATATTATTTAATTTTTCCACAGTAATTTATGCATATAAACACTCTATGATCGACTCTTTATGGAAGATCCCATCTTTTACTTCTGATTCAGGATTCAGTTTCCATTGTAAAAAGTAATTTGATCGAATTCTGGACTCAAACCACATGCTTAGTCGCAAAGCCACTGCTTGCTAAGCTATGTCAGAAGCCATCATTCTTTAATGACATGATGGAAATCATCACCAGAGAAAATCTAAGAATTGAACTTAAATACAAAAATAAGGTGAGGGTTGCCAAATTACCTTAACTATGATTTTATTTCATTCATATTTTGAACATTTTCTCATGGTTTCTATTAAAATTAATATATCCTATTGATACCACATTAGGGTAATTTCCACCTAAAAAAGTTCACACACCTAATGACACAAAGATAAAATTGGCTAAGGTTACCCATTTTACAAGCTGTAGCTTCCCCTAGTTTAAAAAAACACTTCGTCACCAGTTCAAGTCCATCTTTCCATCAGTCTGTCCAATACAAGAAAACATTAGTGAACCATACAGGAAAAAATTCAATTCAATAATCACCAACCTTGCATATTTCTTCCACATCATGTCCATCAACGACAAGGGCATGGAAACCAAACCCTTCCAACCTCTTCCGGTATATTTCCATATCATGCTGTAAACTTGTAGGCTCAGATTGCCCAAGACGATTTATGTCAATAATGACACACAAATTGGAAAGTTTATAATAACTAGCAAAATTCAAGGCTTCCCAAACAGAACCTTCAGCACACTCACCATCACCTAAGAGACAGTACACCCTGGGAGAAAATTGAATTACATATTTGAAACATTTAAAACAAGTATGGAAAAAACAGTAAAATACAATTAGTACAACTACTAAGTACCTCAAATTAAAAAAATTAATAAAACATATCACAATCCTAGGAAAATGTAGCAACTCACCTGTATGACGCCTTATCAATATTCTTCCCTACATAAGCCATTCCACATGCTACAGAGAGCCCTTGTCCTAGGGAGCCACTGGCAATGTCCACAAAGTTTAAACGAGGAGTGGGATGCCCTTCAAGATCACTATCAATTTTTCTTAAGTTCATCAAATCAGAAGTAGGGAAAAGGCCAGCTTCTGCCCAAGCTACAAAATAATCTCATTTAAGACAACTGTATTGTAAAAAAGTAACATTATAATAATACTGAATTTAAAAAATCTACAGAAACGAACCTGCATACAAAATGGGAGCAGCATGGCCTTTAGAGAGGATAAAACGATCATTTGAGGGATGTTTCGGCTCACTCACTTTGTAGCGCATTGTGTGGAAAAAAAGGACTGACATGACCTCTGCCATTGAAGAACATGATGTTGGGTGCCTAGAAAAAGGTGTACAATGTCAATTTATACATAGACAAAGTCACTCAAAAAATATAAAATCGCGCATACAACACTTTTTGCAAATGTAATGGGTCTGTAAGATAATAAAAATTTAATGTGCACATGCACGCATCAACAAACACGAAGTCAATAAAGAATACTATGCATAGCATAAAGAATTTTGGAGAACACTTGAACACTAATTAAAATCCTGGCTTCAGAACACTGAACAATTAAACCACAATCACGGAAACTAAACTTTTGACGACATAAGGTCCATTGTAGTCAGGGCATAATACAAATTATCAAGAGAAAATATTCAGAGAAAATAAATGTTGTAGGCAGTAATGAAGACTACCCTCAGAAGTGATAATTATACCAATTAATAATAGGCGAGAATTAATTAAAATATACAGAAATACAAAATAGAGGCGACAAGAAACCAGTTGGTTTTATCAAGGAATAAAGCGTTGAGCACAAGTGTTGAATTAACATTAATGTTGAATAAATTTATGGTAAAAGGATGGATGAGGCTATAACTTACAATTTCGTTCAATGCCATGAAAACATATACATACACTATTGCATGAGCATGAATTCACGTAAAGAAAATGTCCAACAACGATTGTTACAGTATAACAATTTTTTAAACTTGAATGAAAATATCAATTAAGTATAATATATGTATCACTGCAATTACCCAGATTTTGATGCATTTGTGGAGCGAATACTGTGCACCCGTAGCTTATGAGCTATATCACGTAAACATTGATAGTCGTCCGTCATTTCAAACGGTGTAAGATACACTTGCAAACAAGTACCACACCGGCTACGCCTCTAGGTCAACTGAAGGTGATACGCTCCCCCGTGTGATCCACACAAAAAACACTGACATAAATTATCGTAGAAATAAAATTAAGTATATAATGCTTGACATAAAATACCGGACAAGATTAAACAAGGATTTTTTAATAAAAATATTTTGGAAACTGTTAAATTGTTTCGGCGTTATTTGAAGTTCACGAACACCATAAGTTTCACGAGGCGCGGGAGAAAACAGACGAAAATTGCTCCACCTACGAATATCTCACGTCAACTACTTCTATATTTCCACAGGATTCTGGCGCGCCAGCCGCGATGGTTCAATTCCATTCGCAGCAGACGAGTCTTACTCTTTATAAGAAATAATAGCCTAGTCTGACCGAAAACGTTTTAACTCCAATCCATAACGATAGGAGCTTTAAATTCAGAAAGGTCTGCCACCTGATACTGATAGATGCCGGAATACACATCTATCCTCCGTAAGAACTGTTTTTATATATTGCACCTAGGATACTATATTTCTTTCCGCAAGCAACTTCCCGATCCACGTACTTCTTGGAATGAATAAAGATGACAAGAAAATATCGCCCAAAAGACAAAAAACGGGACGGGACGAAATTTTGGGATAGAGAACTCTGTTGAGACGATATTTTTAAGACAATACAAATGCCGAAACGAGAATATATTACGTGGGACGAAAGAAAACTAAAATTACAGGAGAAAGAAATATTTTACTAGAAATAACTTTCAAGAAGCCTCTCTAACTTCACGGACCAATAGAAAGAAAAAGAATATAACGTGAGAGACTTATTCTACTATAATATTGATTTCTACTGTACAATTTCCACTGCAGACAATTGATAGTTTTGCTACACTAATGTATCAAATGAAAGACAATTGAAAAATTATAATAGGAGAAAATACAGTGAAAATTCTCAAGATAGCTTCTTCACTAGCCTAACCTGTCATTAAAATTACCTATTAAATTTATTCTTCCGTTTGGCGAGTCACTTATTTCCAAAACCACAATAAAACGTTCGTAAAAACTACTTTAAACCGTTAATACAATACTGGAATCGCAGGGTTTTCATTTGTAAATTTAAAACAATTATCATCCAAGGAACAAAATCTAGTAGATTGGAATCACAAAATCCTGACGAAAGAATTGTCGGGGAGGAAATTCTGGAATGAAATTAGCGACGGGACGAGAATGTGATCACTATTCCGTTCAAACCTCGCTCCTAATATTCATTTTCTTTAGAGTCACTTCAGCTATATTCACCCCCGACTTTTTCAACCCACCCCTCCCTCTCAAACTATTAACAATCGCGTAACCATTCGGTGATTCGAATCCAATACATTAGCCCGATATGACAAACGACTGCCGGATTATTTTTAAAAGAAAAGTACCCTCAGTTAATATTTAGTTTATATTTCGTTTGAATGTGTTTCCATAATATCAATGTAAAAAAAGGACGCAACTTAAATAGTCTTACTTTTGTAAAATGGCTAATTGAAAAATTAAACTTTTTTCCATAAAAAATTAGGATGAAGGACCTTCAAAGTGGATTAATTTCCATATTACTAGATATGCCATTACTTAATAATTGATTCCTATTTTTCGCTTTCTAATACGTTTTTCAACGTTCGGAAATTAGACCTTTCCTTGTTTTTAAAATTTCTTTTCTTGCTCGATTAACGCCATGCTCAATTAACCCGGCGTGTGAAACCACACTTCTGGATTATATATTTGTTTATCAAAAAATTTAATCCGCAACATACAGATTAAATATTTTTCAGTACAGTGCCATTCTAGGTGGCTTTTATTCACCGGCTCTAGCTGGATGTTGAGATACATTTCCTTTTTGTACTAAATTCATAAAACGTCTGGCTACATCTTTTTTTTCAAATTGAAGCAATGGATACAGAACAAAGGGACAGTTCTGGGGTAACATTAGATTTTGCCCGAATGGCGTTGCACATCTTGTCACGAGTTATTATTTTATATATTTTTCAGTTGACCACCGTAGAGGCCTTTGACTTCCTGGATTCCGGACACTAAATCCTCCTCAGTTGGCTTCAGTTACCAGGGGGCCAGGCCCTTCACCACTTTCTCCGGAGAAAACAAATCCAAAAATGACCATGGAGTATAAGGCGTCATTTTCTCCCGACATATGTGTATCTAAAGGAGAAACCAAACCTCCCTGCCCTCTGGGATTCTCATCTTGTTGATGCACATTCTGAATCCCCCAGATGGAGGTTACAATCACGAACCCCTAGCAAATCCAAGACTTTTCCATGGAGAATTTTCCCTTTGCGAATATGATTTGTTGATTCTCTAAAATGGCGCGTCCTACTTTGGACGGGTGGAAATTAATTTTCGCTTTTGCAGAGTATTAAGATGAGAAAAATAATTCACACTTCAGGGGATTGATTTAAATTCATAAAATAATCTACTTTACTAGCATACTCAACAAAATGTGCCTAGGTGTTCAACGTCCCAAGCGACGGACGGATAGAACTTGTGCTATCCATGTAACAACCACGTACGGGTCGGTCCTCCAATCCCTGCGACCATCAGGATTTGATCCCGGGCCCTCTGGGTGGGAAGCTAGCTTACGCACCCACCCGATCTCCACTAACAATAAGAGTAGTGATAAATCGAAGCGCCAACAGGAACACAATGCAAATGGCAATAGTAAATTTGGCAACACAGTGAAGAGACCACCCAAGTGAACCATGGGGCAGGGAGGCTGACTTCCCCCCTCCAATGCATTCCATGACACTCTCCTGTGATTCGTTCGAATAGTGAAAGTATCACCGGCACTTTGAAGGTGAGGCGCCGTGAGGTGGGAAAAAGGCTATAGCTACAGTCCACAATTGTACTACAGGAATGATTAAAACTAAATACATGAGTGCATCTATGTGCTAATACTGCAATTCCAAAACTTATTATTGCAAAAAAGACGAAACCAACAATGAGAGCATATACTAAGGATTAAATAAGAATGACTGCCCTCAACACACTTCTACCGTAATTTTAGCCCGCGATTAAATTTATATTAATGCTCTGCCATTAATATAACCTATAAATATGTCAGTTGTGTGCATATCCTTGACAGAGAAAGGAATTGGCACCCCTACCCTAGTGTGTGAATTTCACACGCCTTGGGTTTAGTACTAGGTGAGCTCCACCCTCGGCTACCAAACCAACCTTCGGGTTGATTACTGTGATGATATATATCCTTCAAATGAAATATCAAAATTACGAGCTGTTATAGCAGATACTTTCACAAAAAAATACTGCCTTGTCATCCAGGAGTAAAAAAAATAAATATTCGAAGGAGAAAATTAAAAAATACAATTACATACTATTTACAAGCTATATGGCAGGAAATTGTATGAATAAACGCCAGGGGAAAGTATGAGAATGCTTCATGCAATAAACGTAAACAATCCACAATTGTTGAAAAGTGGATGGAGGGACGTTATCAAAAATGATAACTGTAGGAGTCATGTCTCATATCGGAAGATCAACTATCACGCAAGTCTAGGAAAGGGTATCGACGGAACGGCTCGTGGAGAAAATTTCAATCGAGAACTCCCTTAAAAACACTTTTAAAAAGACATTTCGGATGTGCCGTCGCCATGTCAGGAACTGTTTCGTGATTTTATGACCCAGTGCATGAATAGCTACAAAAATTCCCCCTCCCCTGGGTGAAGGGAAAATAATTTAACTTTCAAGGAGGCCAGTTATTTAAATTATAGTCGGTGAGCTCACTCTTGACACAATTTGAACCAACCTCTATAACTTTGGAATGCGTTCTTCCTTCAGGGAGAGGGAGCAACGAACGAGTTTGCGGAGAGGTGAGCACCGCAAATTGTTTTCATTCTGATCCCACAAATAACTCAACCCCCCCCCCTCCGAATGCTCGGTACCTACTAGAGCCGATAACAGATCAATCTGATATCCTTCAAGAAGAAAGTTGAGCGGTTTCTTAATTTTCCGCTCGTATCACTGGGGCAAATGCGGTCGTGAATTTGTATGCGTGCTGCGCAGGCTCACAAAATACCTTCAATTACTGATGAATTTTCTAGAACGATCACGCCCGCTACGTTATTCTTATCGCGGTCGTTCTCAAACCTCGATAGATACATCATGGTAACCTGCCAGGATTCTGATGGACACACTGCTAAACTCCTCTCTATCTTCATTTCTAAATACTTTCTGCCTCCTCCATTTCATCCAACATTCATCATCTTTTCCTCCCTCTGCCTCGCTTACTCAACATTCTACCCCCTATCACATTCATCAGCAATCCATCGCCACTCAGCACGCCCTGCATCCAACTCTCCTGTCTCAATAAAATTAATGCTAAATTACATCAATGCCTGCACATATTCCGAACTTAATCCAAATGAATATCAGCCCATCTATAAGGCTCATCTGACGAGGGAGAAGAGATCTATTAGCATGTTTATAATTATCTAGGACGAAAAATTCAAAGAAACAAATGTTATTGGCGAGAAATAAAGTTGATTCAAGTCGACTCTACTGTCACCTGCATGCCCTTTAAAATATTGGCAAACTTCTTTCCTCCGGTTCGAAGTTTTTTTAATGCGCTCAGCCACAAAAAACATTCACCGTCATTCGCTCCGAACCTAATACAAACAACAATTAAATCATGGAAACAGTTTTCAATAAAATGGCAACCACGGAATAAATATTACTGCTCAAAACATCCCCCACCATTCGCTTCGAACCTAATAGAAATATAATAATTAAATCACGGAAACTGTTTTGAATAAAATCATGGAAACCACGCATGAACGCTTTTAGCGCGCTAACCCTAAAGCGATTTCCATGTAGCACAAACAACGATCATGGATCTCGCGACCCAGTACCAATGTTGGGCGATAGCGCCTAGATTGTGTTTATTTCTCTTCCGAAGCGAGAATTTTGTAAAACGGATAGCGGATCAAACTGTCTATCGCATTGGTGACATTAAAACACGTGAGTTATTAAAATCCGAGATCGGATCAAAGATCAAGACACAAATCAGAGGAAAATTCTTCGATTTCAAGAAGGCTTTCGATAAAGTCCCACTTAGGAAACTTACATACAAACTTAAAACATATGGTATTAATGAGAAAGTAATGTGTTGGATCAGGGAATTCTTTACTCACAGAAAACAGAAGGTAGTTATTGATAGCATGAGCTCGAGGTGAGGCAGACGTAACATCCGGTGCCCCACAGGGAACCGTAATCGGCCCCTTGCTTTCCTTGTATGCATTAACGACATAGGTTCCCACACACACAGCAACATCATACTACTTACCGACGACACAGTGATTAACAAAGAAATAAAGAATTCAAACGACAGCGATCGAATCTCTTACGACCTAGACAATATTTCAGCTTGGTGTAAGGTTTAGAATTAAATCTTTAAAAAATGTAGTGATTAGCTTTTGGGGTACAAGAAACGGGAAACGCGAATTTATGTATGAAATCAACGGAACCAAACTGAGGTATACAGAGGAAGTTAAATAATTGGGGTTCATTCACATTCACACCAAACCTTTCGCGGGGAACACACGTTAGGAGAATATGCGGGGATATAAGGAGAGATGGTATATTGCATTAGTTAGACCACATTTAGAATATGCATCGAGTATTTTGGACCCATCG
>LYUA01003064.1:90989-101218 GCA_002093875.1 Calopteryx splendens
AAGCTTAAATATTGAGTGCATTTTTATAAGGCTAAGAGATATGAATGATGCTAGTGGCAGTAGAAAAAAATGTTTTAAAATTATTCATCTACAGGTCATCCTGCAAGCTTTCACGAAGGCTAGTAGCAAGGGGTCATAGGTCATCATTGGAGTCATTGATTATTGGAATTCCATTTTCGTGAAGTTCGAATGATCGTACGTGTTCCCCAATGCTTTGTTCGCGAATTTTGCTGGGGAAATATGATTCCAAGTAACGGTCTATTCGCCAATAAATCCCCCCCGTCTTCGATGTGGTCCCGCTTAGCAATGAAAGGCGAAGCTAAACTTATCCCTGCTAAACTTATTATAATTAAGCCGGAAACTGTATATCTTAATGAAAGGCGAAGCTAAACTTATCCCTGCTAAACTTATTATAATTAAGGCTCCAAATTATATTGGTAGATTCGACCGCCGGGATAAAATATGAGAGATGGACACCGTCAACCAACCGATTAAAATGTTCGTTCTTCCCTCGCACGATACGCAATCAGAACGAAATCGCACCCAAACTGCCGTATATATCCGCTTAAACTCGAACATTAATGATTTAGGCAATCACAGTACATTTACTTTATGTAGTTAGGCATGTGAGTGTGAATGAATGGTGAACGAGTGGTTTTTTTTTCTTTTATTTCTAACATTATGTGCAGTAGTTAATATAACATTAGCGCATGTATGACTGGCGACCTAACACCCCCTGCCACACGCCCTTGCGGTGGCTTGCGGAGTTTGATGTAGATGTGTAGATTCCTTCTGTTTCAGTGTTAGACTCAAATAATTTGTATCCATCTAACTTTTTTTGTCGTGCTTCCAGTGGTTCTCATTTAAGACCATCCAATAATAATGTGACGCTCTCCGTTCGTTCATAAAGATTCTTCACGAAACGGACAGCTTTCCTCTGTATCATGTTCAATTCCAAGATAGTCCTTCTGTGCAGGGTCCCAAGTGCTCGAAGTATACCTACTCGCGATGAAGTCTAACTAGCACGAAATAACAGATCTCCTCAACGTTTCCAGTAGAATATTTTACCACTTGGCGATTTATGAATCCCCAGTCTTTTTAATGCAGCTCCGTAGATGCTCCCCCATGTTAGGTCCGATGTTAGTGTAACTCCTAGGTATGTTTATTTAGTCCGTTTTTATTGCACCCTTCCCATTGAGGGTATACGTTTAAGGGTGTACATGTTTTTTTTTCCCAAACATCCATTATTGCACGTTTCTTCATATTTATTCGAAGACCCAACTCCAAACACCAAGCGTAAATATTTTTGAGATCATTAGAAAGGGCATCATAATCGGATATTTATGTGCCGTAAGTTAACCGTATCTTCTGCGAATAACCAGATATTACTAGACATTTTTATGTCCACCCCTGTGAGTCTATAGGTGAATGGGTTTCTTTTCCCAAAAGCTAATCACTGAACACTTTTTCAGATTTAATTTTAGAATACTAGAAATTCTGCTAATATCGTTGATGTAAATGAGAAAAAGGAGGGAGACAGTCACACCACACTGCGGGACGCCAGAGGCTACATCTACAAATTCGGAGTTAACACCATCAATTATCACTTTCCGTTTGCGCTCGAAGAGAAAATACCGAACCCAATTTACTACTTTCTCATTAGTTCCACATAATCGTTGTTTTTATACCTACTAGTTTTTTGCGTTTTGCTAGATTAAATGCTAGTTTAAGATCTAAGAATATAGCGTCCACTTGCTTTCTTGATTCTCCCGATCTGAGGATGTCGTAGATGAATAAACCAAGTTGTGTTTTTTAAAGATTTAATCCTTCGGAACCAGTGTTGTGTGGTGTGTTTGCGAAAAACCTATGACTATCCAGGAAGCGCATGACGTTAATAACAGCAATGTGCTCGAGAATCTTGCTGGTTAATGATATTGATCGGTAATTCCCTTGGATCTTGTTTGCTTCCGCACTTGTGGATGGGAGTAACTTTGGCTACTTTTCTGTCTGTCTACCTTCCGATTATCACTTAGTAAATATGTTTTCCAAATCGGGTGCAGTTTCTGGTGCCAGCTCTTTTAATACGCGTGCTGGGATACCTTCCGGTCCTGGATATCTGTTAGTTTTTGCTACTCTGTAGTTGCTTAACCAATCCTTTGCTGTTTATGATGGCGTCACTCATCGGTTCATTGATATCAGGGAGATTTTCGATTGGTCTTGAGTATAGTACATGCCGCCAAACTTTTATTCTTACACATACCTCCTAGAATTCCACAATTAAGTACATAATAGTCGGTTCCTGTTTGAAAACGTCATTGAACAACCTCAATTGGGGGCTCGTAGGAGATTATACAGATGTAATTCTAAAAATGTTCCTCGCTAGGTATCTATGTACATCGATATGGTTTGCATCGCATCTACTGTTGATTACCTTGGCATGAAATTGTCAAGATCTTTCGGATCGAAGTGTCACCACACATCAAATTTAGATATGAAGCAAGTGCCAATTTATTTCTTAATTAAATATACTTTAATAAATAGTCAAACTATTTATGTTACTTATTTATTAATTTTTAATGATAAACTAAAGAGAATAATTAAAATATTGAGTAAAATCAAGTTCCAGTTTGTAAAGACTAAATTTTAAATGACATCCGAAACCATTTATCAATTTAGAGGCTTAGTTATGATTGGCGAAGGCCGAGCTCATTTCGTGGCTTACGTTTTGGCGTGCAAAATTCACAAATTCAGGCCGAGGGAAGTTGTTCCTGTCGCTGGGCCGCCTGCAGATTTTTTTCCAAGCAGTTCCTAAGTCTAGAAAATCGCAAAAATCTGGATTTTTAGAGTTTTTTTTAAAGATCCCAACCGGAGCCCACTGGTTCGTAGCCCAACACACTACCCTAAGCCACCACATCTGAAATGTCTTTTGTCTATACGGCGAGGACATACCAATGAATATGCGAAACCATGATAAAACAATGCAGAATTCAACTTCTATAATGCAAAATACGCTAAAATTATGCCAAAGATAGCGACACCTTCCCCTTATCTGACATAAATCGCCGTAAAGGCCGCCTCACATATTTTCCCTCGATAAAAAAACAATATTTTCTCCCATCTCACCCAGTCCATTGTCTCTGTTCCAATGGATATGATAACTCCCGCTAGTATTACGCAACGCAATAGGTACGAAGTCTGGATGGCTGTAATCTTATAATCGGAAAATACAATGACGGCAGCCTTCCTGGTGAGACAGTATGTGTGACAAAACTCCATCGTCCTCGGGTGGTTTTGATTTTAAAATTCATCGTAATTGAACTCGTTAATCAAAGAAAATAATTTCCAGGAACCTATTGGGTATCAAATTCTATTTATTGCACCTGCCAGGCTAAACTGGTAATGAACTCCACGTCTAAGCCCAAAGGATGATTGTTCTAATCTCACACATCTAGGTAGATGATAGATTAGGTAGGCTAGTGTAGATTAGTAAGTACGTGGTAGATTTCTTATGGGTGAAATCTTTTTAAGCAAAGCTGAATATTCACTATTGTCGATACTGATACTATTGCTACTTATATATTAGTTTGCCGTCAAGACGATGGTATGATTTGTAGCAATAATTTTTACATTATATAACAATAAGTAACAGCTAGACTTAAATTAAATAAATAGAATTAAAAACCCTAAACTTTACTGTCAACTCCTGATACTATACTATTATTATGGGGAAAAGTCGTGGGCTTAAGTTTGTCGTCAATCCTTAAATTCATATTTTTAAGTTAATTCAATTAAACAGTAAATCAGCAATTCATAGTTCAACATGGAATTGAACAGGATACAGAGGAAAGCTGCTCGTTTCGTGAAGAATCGTTATGGAGGAACAGAGAGTGTTACATTGATATTGTATAGTCTTAAATGGGAGCCGCTTGAAGCTCGAAGATAGCATGCACGTCTTAAACTGTGAGAATATTGCAAATATTTCGAGTTTAACGCTGAAACAGAAGGAATCATTTTACCTTGGAGACCTTTTTCATCTCAGAGCGCCGATTTAGTTTTGGGAACCGAAAGTTGACTTACAGAGGATATCAATGATATTGAAGTATTTCCACCGGGTTTTATATAGACGGGATAAGTTTAACAGGGTAGAGGCGGTGTTTTTATAGCAGTTAAGACCCATCTACCTAACCTTTCACCAACTTTCAGTAGTAATGTAGACAATGAAAGCAAATGGTGTGCCATAAAAGCAGAAAAACAAATAAGTATGCATATTTTTTCGCTCCACTGGCCACCCTATTCTAATACAGATGTAATAAACTTACTGGAAAATCAAATATCAGCTCTTACTTCTTATCCTCAATAATAGTATAATGCATTCCGGGGGGGACTTTTACGTTCCATCAATTATAAAAATCATTCACCTGAACCGGGACTCGAACCCGTTTCCCTCGATTACCGGCCGAGTGCTTTAGCCAGTTAATCCCCTCTGGCGTCCTCTTATTCGGTGAATTTTCGCGCATCCGCACCGTCGTCACCCACTACTCTCTGTATGCGCAACAGCTTGTGACTGCGCTTAAGTTATTGTTAGTTTCTTTCCATCAATTAATTGGGACACAGTATTAGCATAAAGGGGGCGTGGTAGTCCAGTGATCAGAGCGCTGGACTGCTGACCGGAGGGCCCGGGTTCGATTCCCGGTGACGAATGGCCACCCTGAGGTTCACGGTTCGACACATGGTAAAAGGCCCATGGTCCAGTAGGACCCTTTAGTGTGGGAAAGGAACTGGGCACCCTACCATGGTGTGTGGTTCATATTTGTGATTTGAGGATTCACATAAATCCCCGCTACAGGGAAGCCTGTATTACATTGCTCGTAGTATTTCTCGGAATATTCCTTGAATCAAGCAGTTTAACAAGCCTCCAAGAAAAAAATCATTTTAGCCCTTTTGGGAGCGTCACCCGGAATTGATTACACATATTGATGTAAATTACGGAATAAGTGATCGCAAGGCCATCTTTGGTGAATTTAAAAATAACGGTGCAAAATATCCTAAAGCCCCAGAGAAAACTGTATCTCAAACGAGTAGACGCTATCTTCAAAATAGCTTTTGATCAAGTACCACACAAAAAACTAGCATACAAACTACGATTATGTGGAAATAATGAAAAAGTAGTCCCTGCTCTCTTTCCCCAAGGTAGATTTTTGTCGCTTGCATGGCGCGATGTGACCTCAGCTGTCGAAGGATCTGACTGCGAAATTATTGGTGCCACGAAGGGGAGCGAACCATTCCTCGGTTGCCCCTGCAACATTAATGTCGCCAAACACTCGCTCAATCACCCTCCTCGGGAATCGATTCCGCTTGGAAATCTTTCGCTACCCCTCTCCTGCGTCTAAAAAGTAAACACGCGGTTATGCATGTCACTTGGATCTAATCAAACATGTAATGCTTGTTCTTCAGATCGTTAGAGACTCGGCTCCATCGCTTCCTCCACACGCTCGCTGCTTTTCCTCCTTTTTCCTCATTTGACCGATCGGAGAGGGCATAAACTGCGAAGTGATCCAAATTGAATTGAAAAAAAAAATATTGGAAAAATGTTCGACAAAAAGCTGTTGATCATGGCTTGTATTCCATGGGATCCATGTCGCCGGAAACTTAGCAATTCGTTGGACACCTTTGCATTATGTCGTTGTACTGCAATTCTCTCTGCACAAATATGATTGAAGTGCCGTCCGAACCCGGGAAATGAGATAGATGGGAAAAGTACGAGGAATGAGTTGCCGCACGCTCACTTTCCCCTTTCTCGCTCCTTTAGGGTCACTCAAAGGCCTTCACGACGAAAGGACATTCGAAGTGACACTGACATGTTTAAGCGATTGTACATACCGCTGTAGTACATTCAATGACTAAATATTCCTCCCCCTAGCCAGTGGTGTCGAGTTCATCCATTGTATGCCATAAAATTTGCCATGCTCCTCTCCCTTCATCTTCCACCGTCGGCCCCTGAGATCTTTCCGACGTTCACCATTTTGACGCAATTCCGAGATAAGACGTCGCCCTATTAGGTGACTATATCGTTTCATATCCCATAAGCTCTTACGTTCAACAAGCGACTTCATTAATCCTCCACCACGTAGGTTAACCACACTTATGTAACAGAAATTACAAAACGGTGCTATCAGATGCACAGTCCTGCGTCGAAGAAGTATCCGTCAGATTTTATGGCATAAACTTATAGGTTGGATATATCTTCGGAAAAAAGTCTCTCTGCACAGGTTCCGGGGAAACCGTCAACTTCTCTCGGACGATGAATAGGCAGGGAAACCAAAACTGTGCCCTCCCTTGGAGGAGGAATAGCCACCGTCGGGCGCCCCCCCCCCAATCCAGGGGTGGTGGTGAACGGTCCCCTGCCCTCGGTAATACTTCTCCTTTAGCGCCCCTTCCTCAGGACCAGCTCATCTCAAATTTGTGCGTCGCCCCCTCCCCCTATCTTTTTTTTAAAACACTGGGCAGTCGCATGCCTTGGGATAGCAATATCACTCGAGTTTAAGACCGACACAAATGGCATAATTTTAGCGACGCATTGAATTGGTCGGCGAGGCAACAGAAAGAATTTTAAGGAATGTGACTGCCCTACGGAGCGAAACGAGGAAAAACCCTCGCGCGATTTGCGAACGCGAAAATAGGAAACAAAAAGAACGACAATTCGAACTTTCTGGAAATGAAATGATACCCAACGCTTAATTACCCTAATGGCTGGTGACCTAACATCCTCTGCCATCCAGCGTATGATGCAGGCGTATATCGAGGGCCCCTGCCCTTGAGCCCCTGACAACATTTTTCTTCTGGCAAATTCACTACATGCCACTAACCTCGTTTCTTCCCAGCTTCACTCAAATGTTCAATATGATGCTTTTTGCCTTGGAAATAATTGAAATATTCGCTGTGAGAATTAGTGAAGGAATTTATAAATTACGGTGTGTGAAACGCTATCACGTGAAATGCAAATTAATTTTCCTTATGTTCCGAGTCTTTACTTCACAATTAATTGCGATTGATATTTGTTTAATTATTTTATCCTATCCAGAAAATTATTTAAAATTTCAAGGTAGGGAATACCAAAGTTCTGTAGCTTACCACTCCAAGTACTGGCTTTCATTGTTCTATGCATCTACTTACCAATGCACCATCCAAACACCACAATGAACAGCCCCAGGGTGATAATTCGAGGATAGAACTTATCTCACGATAAGCCCTGCGGTGTGTACATAAAATATTTTTAGCAATTGGTGCGTAGACGGCAAAGGCACTATTTCAAGCTGTTCTGCTATCCTTCACGCACAAGTGGATTCCTCTTTGTTTGCTGTCCAAGGATTTGATATATGGAATACGTAAGTATCCGTTGCAACTTCCATTCTATTCGTTCTTATGGCCTTTTGCATCTTAGCGTAAAAGTATGTGATAATTGTAAGGTCGTTATTAAAGGTTACTCCACTATTCCTCTTATCTTATCTCCCCCGTCTGATTCCTTGGGTGAGCAGGCACTAATCTGTGACGACCTTTCAATGTAGGAGTGGCTTTGGCTACTTATGGGAATCCCTCGCTCTCTATGGGAGGCGGGAGGAATTTGACCAGGGCAGGGTGACCCTGGGAAGTGAGATGAAAAATTAAGGAAATTAACTATTCTTGAAGGTCTGTTCATTTAGGGAGTTAAACTCACAAGCTTTGAATCGTCAGGTGCAGTGAAGAATGATATGCCTAGATGTAAATTAATATTGTATTATTAAAGTTGTGATTTTAAATTACTCATTAATTTCTCCAATAAGTATCAACCTTGAATAGATAGAGGCAGTATAGTTATCACACGATTACACTGCGCTGCGCATTTAGGAGACAGTATGAAGGGTCTTATGGAGAATCGTTTCCATGTAAATCCCCATGAGGAGGGTGGTGCGTTGTTGCCAAATGCAGCGAGAAATGGGCATTTTACTATGAAATATTTTAGAAAATGTTTTATATAGAAGAAACAAACGCCTAATCAAATGATGATATTTATTTTTCTATTTTGTGAAAAATGCACTTCAAAATGTATTTATATGTATTGTCTTCCCGTGGGTTTTCCGCCATAATCGTTAACATGCTACTGTCAGATAACTATTCAATTTTTGCTTAAAAATTAATTTGTTCCTCACAAATAAAAATTTGCAACGATGAATGTATATATTATATATTTGTATTATAATTCGTTTTAACATAGTTATACGTTTCGTAAAAACTTTCGAACCTGGTTATTCGAATTATGTAAGGAAATCTTTTTGCTCGTCTGATAAATTTAGAGAAATATATAAAGTGAATTTTGGTGAAAAAATCGAGTCATTACCGCAAAGAAGGGAATTATTATTTTTTTAGTACTTTTTGATTTTCACCCACCCCGAAATTTTGACACCGAGCTTCTTCAAGCCAACTTCGTAATATTAAAGGCTTAAAGAAGGAGGATTCTATGCAAGAAATCAGTCTTGATTAGTCACCTATTATGATCTACGAGTAACGTACGCTTCAGAGGATAAAATGTTGCGAAGATAAAAAAATTGGTTACTTATCATCATCCTCAGAACTCTACAGAGAAGTGGAGTAAATGAGGCCCAATGATGTAGGATTCAAGACGATGAGTCGAGAAACTGAACTTAAAATTCTGTTTTAGAAGGAAATGATCTGAATGGCCTTTTAAGCGAAGGTGACCCTCTTATTAGAGAGAATCCTCTTAGAAAGTGACCGGATTCAAGTTAGTAAACGTGGCTTTTTGGGTCTTTGCAAAAGCTCCGTTGGGAAGGTGCCGTAAATGCGCAAAATATGCGAACCTAAAAGACCTGGGAAGAACGGCTGATGGTTGGCACCCACCTAGCCATTGGATTAATTAGAGTGGACGAGTGTTAAGTGTTACTCAGAAAGTGTTAAACAGTGTTGGGGAGTTTCTTTCGATCATCGCGGTCTTCGTGTACTCTCAGGCCCGAAAGAAAGAGGGGAGATGCCGACAAAACCTTGTAATGCATGGCCAAGGTTTTTAATGTCTTCACTTATTTTGACCAAGTCTCTTGGAGGTATAGATTCCCGCAAAAAAATACGTAAATCACTGGATACTCGCAGTAAGCGATTTACAGTTTTTCTATTTTGCATCCTCTCCCGGGTCTTGCAAGTAATTGTGCCGGCGCTCATGGTAGAAATATGAACTCATATCTGAGAACTTGAGTACAATCTCGCGGGAAAACTAGAAAATCCGTGTTCAGCAGAAGAAATGAGGCAGGCCGATAATTTCCAGGGTAATTAATTATTCCACTAATATCGTCACAATCGATGACACCAGAATTAACAGAGGTTCCAGGAGGGACGCAGCCAAGCACATCGGGAAACGCAGTGGGAGTGGTACACTGTTCGCGATTACAGTTGCAGTTATATATTTTACATTTTCAAGTATATTGTAGTTCTTTTTCGTGGAAATGTGCTAAATTTTAGACCATGAGCATGGAAAGCCTATCGAATTTTTGAGTGGCTAGGTATGAAGCAAGTTTTTAATTTTCAAAGACATTAGATTCTTGCGTAGTGACAAGGGGAGGGATATTGGGTATCGGGGAGAGAGGGGCGGTGAGGGGTGGAACGATGCTCGAATGTGACGGGTGCGGAAGATAAGGGAATAATTGTCCGCTCTACTGCAACTCAATCTGTTCTCTCTGCTTCAAATACAGACGCATGGAAATGATTTTAAATGCTGCTGATAATTTAAAGAAAATGTTGAAGTCACGCTCGGGCACAAATAAAAAAACTCAATGTTTCAAAGTATAATAATTGGATTACCCATTACATACTCCATAATTTTTTATCTGAAATTCCAATCGCTTGTGCTGAATATGTATTCTTTCGCGGAAGCCTTTGTCCTTCGTTCTTAATGGTATGAGATGGGAAGCACCCTTAAGAATGCATCATGATGTAATTAGTCATATTTATGTATCATATTCACGGCATCGCTAAGGATCAACCCGGATATGGGTTTGTCGCAGTTTTTCGCTCAATATATTCTATAGGCTGACATCTTCCACTTAAGTGCTTCCACGTGCGTTCAACTTCTCTTTGTTTTGTGACATTTTTGTGCTATAGATTTAAGTCTTCCAGAGCTGTTGCTCTTCCCGTTCTCTTTCCACTCGACGACTGTCGTGTTTCCCATCTACACTATTTCTCACATT
>LYUA01003065.1:174593-185688 GCA_002093875.1 Calopteryx splendens
CAAAAATGAATATTTATAATAGTAGTTACTCTTTCTCATGAAAATTTCCCAACTTAGGTACAACCTAAATTTGCCTACAGAGGTCCACGGCGTAAGAAGTAAATTTGGACCAATTCCAGATCAACGATTCCTGACATTCGCTCACAAAATATACACTCCCTTTTCTACAGGCCCTCATGCATTCCATCCACATTTAAAACCTATCCGCATAAAACACATGTGCATAATTCCCCTTCCCTTTCTCCTCTTTTCAATATCCCCCTCCTCTTGGTTCAAATTCATTTAAAGAGATAAAGGAGCTATGCAACCACCATGGAGAAAATTCTACTCAGTAGGAGAGATGCGAGTGCAAGTAGACACTACAAGTAGAGCAGGTAAGTATGCTACCCCCACTCTCGCCACCGAAGTCGGGAAAGTCGGGTTCCTCTTAATATCCAGTGACAAGTAAATCCCCCAGAATGTTCGTGTATAACATTAATTTCCCCTGACGTTTCCAGGTTTGATATATTTACAGGATATACCACAACCAAGGTACGGCTTCTCATTCCGAGAGGGCCGTGACTGATGAAGGACAAAGGGTTGAAGGAACTGCGATAAAGTTTGGGTTACACAATTACTTTTACACAGCTTAACCATAAAAAATATAATTTTAGAAAATTTACAAACTCTTACCCTAGTTCCCGGTAAATCAATGTTAATTAATGTGGGAAGAGAACTGCGAAAAATAGTTTTGTATCCAAATTTTCCAACCCATTCCCTCATTTCCCTTAGTTGAAGAAAATTCGTAGCTCGGAGATTTTTTCTTAATTACTAATTAGTTCTATCGAGTTAGGGTTGAAATTTGAATGAGATGATTCTACCGTTATAACTGTAAATAATGGACAGTTCTCCCTCGATTTGAAAGATATTATTACGCAGAATCAGCCGTCAGATGATGTTATCACCAAGGCCTCATTTAATGATACGATATAGGTATATAGAATGAGGAGGCTGAAAATATAGGTATACATATAATAAGCAATTAAATGATCATTGCATTTTACATTAAATGGATTTTGATAGAAAATATTTTCTCAATCAACAAAATATTTTTGTGAATAAATTCACTAAAATATTTTCTCAATCAACAAAATATTTTTGTGAATAAATTCACCTTTTAAATTAAATTTTACCAAGCACGAGGATTCGATTTCGGAAAAATTGGGCAGAACCAATATTTAAATCCATGCCAGAAGAAAACCACTGAAAAGCTATATTATAACACATTAATCAAGACATTATGTTAATAAATATTTTATTTACTCATTTTACCACACATTTATAGATTCTGGTTAAAATACCAAGTCCGTCCTTAAATCCGCAATGAACTGTTTAAAAAAAAAAGCATAAGATGGCACACAACCTACAGCCAGAAATAGCACCTGAGATTTTCTTACCCATGTATATTTCTTGGTTTTTCTTCTTTTATGGCGCACCATTCGCTTTCTATGGCTACATTACCACTGAATGTTGGTGAAAAGTCAGTTAGATAGGTAAGAACTCCACCACAGATCCTGATATCTCGGTCCCGTCTGTATATCTTATAACCCGGTATGAATATTTTACTATCCTTGATATCTTTCTGCTTCCAAAACTAAATTGGAGCTCTGAAATGTTTGCTCAATTTCAGCTCTTTTTTACACTGCGGCAAGTACCTACTACTATACTGAGATCCGAAGATACATTTATTTAAGAGGGGAAATTAGTATCAATTGATAAATTTTACTTATTACTTTCCACGCCCTACATGTTGACAGGTATTTACATCAGATGTATAATTGATGACCTAAAACCCGGAAACAATGGCAAAATGTGCAGATGTAATCACGTGAACTGTCCTTTTCAGAAAAATATCTAAAGCTTACAAGTAAAAATTACCATAGTTCTAAATAGGTACTATTAGCAACCAATCAAAGGGAAGAAATAACGGAATTGCTTAATTTCACTCAAGTTATTAATATTCTACGCAAATACACCAAACATTAATTTTATTTTTATGCCAATCCCTTAAAAAGAGTTAAAAAACTAAGTACAGTGAGTAGGGTTTAGTAGGTGGCCATGAAATTACAAACCTTACATTATCTGAGCTATTATAAAATTTTACTCACCATTGAACACAATAAAAGTATGTAAAACTAATAAAAAGTAATACTGTCTTATAAATGTAGGGATCGTTCTATCGAAAGCAAGATCTCAATTTTATTCATCGTTTCAAAATATAGGTCTAGAATTGTTTTATAGTGGTAAATTTTAATTCATTAATGTAATAAGATGCAAAACTGTTAATTCATCTCAATTAATAGGGAATTTCCGCTTTTCCAAAAAGCCAGCGAATGCAATTCTTGAGATTTAAGCATTTCTATTCCTCTAATGATTTTTCTCCAAGGGCAACCGTGGTCATTTGTAAGAGCATTCGAACCGATTATGCACCATGTTCTCACAGCAACAGCAGCTATCTAAAATCTCAGAGGAAGCTCAAAGGACCGCAATGTAAAGGTATTTAGAAATGTCTTCCTTCCATCGTCTCTGTTTCCCGCACAACAGCATTTTTTTCCATTAAATAATCAGCTTCCCTTTGTAGCACACGGCCTGTCTACACTGCTCAAAAGGCGATAGAAATCTTGAAACAAACCAGATGCCATTTTCATTTCTTCTGGAGCAGATGGCGGGTATACGAGTAGTCCTAAAATGAAAGAACTAGGGAGTATGTAGCTTTATTCGCGAATCGAACAGTAAAAAATATACCATGACCGTGAAAGCATTAGCAATATTAGCCTTACCAATTACCTTAATTGGATGTTTTAATCTACTAATTGGAACTCTGAGCTGAGAATTTAACTCTGAGCTTTTACCTCAATTATATAATAATACCTATGACTAAAATGTGGTACACAAGTCTTTAACATTGTTTAAAAGTAATATGATTCTTAAGTATGGTATACGACTTACTATAGAAGGTTAAGTAATTGTAAATCCGCGCCTTCATACATAATTGGCTTCGAGTTCCATTTGCTCTCAGTACGTACACGTTTTTTAAGATTCATATATGATACAAAACAAATGAATTAATCGATAGCTTCAAGTTCTAGTCTACTACAACTTACTAAGCTAAACGTGGAAATACGCATGTGATCAAACCAATGAAATGACTGAAGACTGATGAAACCAATTAAAATTGCGGATATTCAATCATTAACCGGTCAGCCAAGGACTTGCAATAATTAATAATTGCTTTTTATTACCAGTATGGTAGGTATGTGATGAGAATCAATTAAAAAAAAGGTATCGAGATTCTAAAGAACAACATAGGTTAACCATATAAACACTTCACATATTCAAAATGTTTTTGAGGAAAAAATATACAAAGTCGAAAGGAAATTACGAGAAGTGCACTTGGAGAGAGGCATTGATATAGAGTTGATTCCAGAAACCCCGAGAAAAGACGTAAAGAAGATATCATTGAAAACTTTTATGTGGAGCGTGGTTTTTTATGGCTTCAAAACTTGGTCGTTGAGACTAGAGAATAAGTGTGAACTGGAAGATAATGGTATGTGGTTGAGGAGAAGAAAAGAAAAAATAAAATGAATGGATGTAAAAGAAAATGAAGAGGTTATAGATCCAATAGTGGAAAGAGGTAATGAGCAATTTAAAGAAGGTAGGAAGAAGTGTAAGTATTCAGGGAATATTAAGAAGCATTAAAATGTTTAAGACTACGATGGGAGAATGGGGAGGGGAGAATATTGGGTAACATAGCGGGGAACAAAATTAGACTATATGGAATGAAAGGAGGTACCATGTACAAGGTGTGTCCAGAAAGTAGAGAGACTGATACCAGAAAATTCGTTTGATTGAAGATATATTTATACAAACTAAATATTCTTCAAAATAGCATCCTTGAGACAGGCTGTACGGAGTTCGGGTCAGCGTTGCCATGGCTTGTTTCGTCAGAAATTCTCAGCCGTAATCGTCTTGGCCTTGGCCACATTGTCAGAAGTGTGAGAGATTGATGGGTGCCTCAAATTCCTCTCTTCCTTTTCCCAACGCTTAGTGCCCCCTAAAAACTTGCGATTTGAACAAAGCGTCCTTCCCGTAGGAATTCTGTATCATAGCAAGCGTCTCAATTTTTCAAGTTCAACGCAAAAAATTATTGCAATTCGCTGATGAACACTGCGCAGTATTCAACCCACGCGTGGCCACGGCGCGACCTCAAACCGTTGTCCACTTTGCAAGCGATCCACACTCTGTATGAGATAAGGGTCAACTGAGCTGAGCTACTCCGTTTACATGAGATCCCCCAACAACCATCACAGAAACTCCATCCTCCGACCCTTATGCTTGACTCAAGAAAACCAGACTCATTACTTTCCGTATATTCCTTACGTGTGGAGATAACAAATGATTGATTTTAATATGGGTGTTAAAAGATTTAGTGTCGTATTACACGAGGCTTATAAATTAAACGGATCTTAGTCGAGTCCATTTAATAAATATAGATTAAAACAATTAAAGTGGAAGGCTTACCTTCGGTTTTCCACATAAACTTAATTTAAACAAATCGCACGACCTAGGTCTAGTTGAATATCAACATCATCATGATATTTTACAGATACGCCCAGGTTTTAAGGCAGTGGTAACCAAAGGAAGGGAGGAGATTGGCAATCGGGGGTGGAGCGATTGAGGGTGGGAGGAGTGGGAGAGGGAGCGGAGATTGGGAACCCTCGCTTGCAGGTGGGTGGAAAGGGAAGGGTTTGGCACAGCCACGGGAGATGGTTGTGCCAATGTGCTGACCCACGTTGAGGAGGCTGGAGTGGGAGGAGCTCAAAACATCATTTTCGAATTATATTCCATGATAGACGCAAGTGTTGCTCAAAATTAATTCTAATTTAATGAAAATACTTATGTGCAGAACGAGTGTCTAAAAATGGGATTCCATCTTTCGCCTCTCTCGGCAGATATTTACTCACATTATTTTGAAAACGAACTTTTTTTTAATAATGTATCGCAACTAATAAGAAATGTGCTCCTATGGTTCCGCTACGTGGACGATATTTTTTGTGCATGGAGTGGTTCAGGCAGGCAATTACAACTGTTCACTAAAACGAGATAAAAATATCAATTAAGTTCACTGCTAAATTAGAGCAATATGGGTCACTTATTTTCTTAGAGCTCAAGGTAACACGATAACAGAAAAGAAAAATAGAATTCAGCATGCCTATTTAGAAAAAAATAACGTGACATCTAAGTGACACCTGTGGCACAGACAATGTGACACCACTCTCTAAAACATGCAGTGCTTTACTCCTCACTTCAGCGATTAATAACCATTCCGATGTCAGTAGAAAACAAGAATTTAGAGCTGGACGTCATTAAATAAATAGTTATTATTTATGGATAGACTGAAGGTCTAATAGATGTGTCATACAAGAAAGAACTACGAAGGACGATACCCTAAAAAATTAAAGCAGTAAGAGGATAGGGATAAGTAATGACGAAATTACATTACATGAGAAACATTTTCTTTCAAGTGAAGAGGCACATGCCAAGACACAAGTTCGCGTTTTGCAATAGTTCTAACTTAAAAAACATTATTTGCCGGACTAAGAATAAGGTGGGTTAAATGGGTAGGGTTAACAAATTAGAATGAGATGGTTGCCCACCTATTGCCACCCCAGGAAAGAAAATAAAGAATGAATGAAGGAACACGAAACATGTTTTCGAAAAGGGTATCACTCATCATTATTTGCCAAACATTTACTTGATCGGCAACACCCACCCACCCACCACCCTTGGTGCCTCCCTAATACAGCTGCAAGCGAGGGTTCCCAATCCCAATCCTCCCCCTTCCCCCTCCAGTCAACTCAACCACTCCACCCCTAATTCCTCCCTCTTCCATGCACCTGGTCACCACTATGTGGATGAACATCGTCCTGGAACCATAGACGTGTCTGTAAAATTGCCTGATGATATTGATCTTAAATGAAACCTAGGTGTCGCATGCTGTGATTAAATTAATTTTATGTGGAAAAACTAATTTGCGCCTTCTATTTCCAATCGAAGCACTCAGTAAGAAGTTTCAACGGGTACGGTTCGCAGTAACAGATTAAAATATTCCTGAATCAATACTGCCAATTTTAGTGATACGGTAACGTATTCTAACATGTAGGTAAATAAGGAGATTGGTGATTTCCTTTTGTCACAGAGTTCTCCTGTAGTTGTGCATTCCGCTGTTCTCTTCCCAAAGCTTAGGCATCATAACTTTTTTAGTTTTATTTTTCAAACCCGCGTTTGGCATTCACATTCTTGGTAGGCATGAAGTAGTTAATAAATTATTTATGACAATTTAAATAAGTGCCAATTTTTCGAATGATGATGCATTATAAAATAAAAAAATCTCCATTTAATATAGAATGGATCTTTTTCCATCGCGCTCTTGACCAAACTCTTGTCCAAGCAAAAAGTAAACAAATTTTGTACATTAACACAGCTTTTGCATCAATTCGGAATACAGTTCATGCGAATATAAATGCAATATTAAACCAGAAGATCAACAAACCAAACTCAATTCAAGGTTCATTACCTTATCTCTTTTATGACATGTCCTTAAACACAAAGCGTCATGCTCTCCATCTAATTGCATATCATTAGACCATTCCCTATTACAGTTCGCAATACGTTTTGCTCGTTTTCACAAAAACTAATATCTGAAATGTTTCATTACTTCTATATTGTTTCCCTTGCACATTTCATTGCACCACGAATTCAAGTAGAGCATTCCTTATTAATGTGCGGACTACTCAGCTCTATTTTTAATTCCTCCCATCCACAATTTATAGGACCAACGATCACAACGTTATTCCACCTATTTCCTTCCGGATATTCGGTTTAGTTCAGCTATAACCTAATCAACCAGTCCAGCTTCCTCATCGATAATAATCCTCCATCAAACGCTAAATCCATGCATAAAACATCTAAAGTCCTCTTCCTCATGCTTTTACGAAAATAAACTATTAATATTTTGTACTTATAAATAAATAAAATTTGTTCTTCCTCTCTTAGATTCAATTTGCTTTGTATTTGTACCACTGGACGTCCTAATGCTTCCTAGTACTAATTGTTCCCACGTTTCAGCTCTGAATTTCCATTAAGTCACCAGAGTATAAAACAATGTTAAATTTGGCATTTAATGAACATTTTACAAACATGTTAAGAAAACTTAAAATTTTATTTTTTTATAACTGTCACTCCTTTCAAATAAGTCATAAATAAGTCTAGAACTATATCGAGAATTTTCTCAGGAAATATCTTCATAGTATTTATCCGAAGGTTTTCAGGCGAAGGAGAAGAAATACTATAGGAAGGAGAATTTTCAAAACCCAAATTTTTAACGGAAGTGACGATGCAACGTAGAGGAGCCAGTGCAAGCGTACACCAGAACTTGCAGATTTCGCAAACAAGATTCAATGGCAGTCGGTGGAAACGAAATATTCCGGAGCAAGGGCTCCTCCACTCCAATATTAGATCCAAGGCAAGAAACTCAATTCAAACGTGACATGATTTCAAAGGCTCCCGCTTCAGACGGAGGAAACAATGAATGGCAACACGCGCATTGTACTGAAAGTAATACAAGATGAAAATCCCTTGTGTGTCCCTGCCAATCTCCCGACCCAAGGTTTAAAAATCCAATAGCCTATAATGAGATATACTGGGGAACACGTACACGAATGGCACGTCATCAAACGATCGGAGTTACAAAAGTAATGAACAAAAAAATTCATTTATAAATCCGAGAGATTGAAACCTTAATTCATCTATAAATCCTATTGATTCGACTCTAATTTTCAATTCTGAACTTGCAGTGAATCCGTTAGAGTCAGCGATAAAAAAACCATATGAACACGCTTGAATGTGATATTTTCCCAGAGCTAGCTACTCTCTAATAGGTTTTCACGATTATTTATTATTCACGGCGTCTGAAAAATAAAGCTGCTCTGATTTCTGGATATACTCCACGATGCTTTGTCTTTTGACAAAAGCAGTGTCACCAGCTGGCGTCTTCTGGCCAGAAGTGACGAGGAAAAAGGGAAAGGAATCTCAAAAGCAAAACAGCTTCACATCCTAAAATTGCCAATAACAAACACACACTTAATTAAGTTTGGATATACATATGTGAACTGCGATGCTGTGATTCTGAAAGTATTACTGCCGACATCGCAGGGAAAATAATATACTCTATTCCTTGGTTACCTTAAGTAATATACCAGCATGAAAAGGAATTAATATAGAATAGTTAAAATATTATTTCACATCCAAATTCCAGCGATAAAAAATGTAAACAGAAAGCATTTAGGTACTGCTAATCTAGTAAAAAGTTAGCAAATATATGGTAATCGAGATTATTGCTCATTTACAAGAAATATGGTTGTTCATGTATACAATTTTAACACTGAAATACAAAACCACTCCATTTTTCCACAAACTTTATTGAGGACCACCCGGGTTTCGACAGTCAGGTGAGTTCATCTGAAGATGACATAACTTTCGAAACCTGGGTGGTCCTCAATAAAGTTTGTGGAAAAATAAAGTTTTTTGTACGTATTTCAATGATGAATCGTTTCCTCCAAGTATCGGCCGATACCATCAACTACAAATTTTCACACAATATCCACGAGATTTGAAAAGTCAAATACAGAGAATTATCCATGGAACATTTTTTACAATTAAATTTTATTGGACGCAAAATGAGAACATATAAACGCAAATAAAATCATTATCACTGGAAGAAAAAACATGCTCTGCTATTGAAATTTACTTTTTTATCGCAGAGGGTTAGACAAACGTGGAACAAGTTTAAATAATACATTCAGTACCTTATTTTTAAGAAAAATATGGCAGAGAAAAAACGGCGTACTAATTTCTCGTTTACATTAGGTCGTGCTAGAAATTGTAGTGACGTTCATATAAATATTAATAGATATTACGTGTCCAATACAAAACCTTTTTAGATATGTAGTGCGACTTATAAATAATTGCTTCGAATGTTAGAACAGGTTGTGCGTAGGCTCTTACCGATTGCGATAAATTCAAAATTAAAAAATACTTTGCCTGATCTGGGAATCGAACCCGGATCCCTCTTCTTCCAGAATTACCACGACCTCGATTCCGGAAATCGTGCGATTTGGGTTCGAGTCCCGGTTCCGGCGAATGATTTTTACATTGTAAATTTTTCGTACATGTATGCACCGAAGCGGGTGACTCCGCTTAAGTTACTGTCGCGGTATTTCCCGCATTTTCTCTTGCAGATTCGCTGACTATAACCAGATAATGGGTTCGGGATCAATCCCTATAGCGCGCTCCGAGCAAGGGAGGGCGAGGGAGGAGGATCACAAAGGAGAGGAGGAGTGAAAGCAAGGGAGAAAGAAACGGCAGGTTAGCCAATAAATGGAGGATTGTAAGAGTACGAATCGTATGCAAGACATTTGTAGGTGTGAACTGTGCTCTCAAGGTCAGAGAAAAGAGCATTTTGAAAGGCCACGCTGCTATTATTTTCCTATGTCCTGTGTAAGCGACGACTCTACACTCCATACTATTTTTATTCCTCACTTCCGCGATCTAAGAACCATGTTCAAACCGATTAGAATTTATGTTCTCATGCTGATTTTGTCGGGCAACGTTTCTATTCCACAGTTGGAACACACGAAGATGATAAACATACGTTCAGGAGACAGGTATTTATCTCGGCTACTGATCGTGCAAATCGCCAAAGTATGTGACAGAATATAAGGAGGGCGACTACACAGCTATCCAGTCGATGTTTAACAGTAATAATAATCACCGTTTTATATTAAAACCCATAAAAAATGATAACACATTGGTATCCACAGAATTACTGCACGCATGCTAACGACACTGAATTGCTCAGCTAAATAAACTGCAATACGCTCTTTAATATTTGAATCATTAAAACATTTCTATAACGGATAACGCACGATCACGGAATTAAATTTCAATCATCCACTCACACCAAAAATAGAATGAGTGCTGAGGGAAATACATAAATAACCCCCCCCCCCCAACAATCATCAACCCTACCCCTTGTCTCTCCCGTTTTATAATAACATAAATGTGGATTTGTGTATATTTCCTATCAACTTACTATGCACTGTCACCTGAAGATGTTGTGTCGCAGCGGAGCCATGGCCGTAAAACATAATATTCATCATCATCACAGCCTTTCCATCCTAAGATTGATAGATTGCAGCCCTCGATTCATCCCTAATTCCACGTCAATTCTGTTACTTCTTAGGTCTTCCTTCTTATATCCTTCTTTAATTGGTCAACATTTTCACCCCTTGCCTATGGGATTTTTCTTTCTGTTTTCCATTCGATCATCTTCCTGATTAATCCGTTGTGTCACATACTGTGATCAAGCCATCTGGTTCTTCTTTTTCGTATGGTACTCCATGTAATCTTTTTCTCCTCTGCTCTTCTGTATGCTTCTTCATTCCTAACTATCGGAAGGAAATACAACAGCGCTACAATTCTGCAATTTCCAAACACAATTTTATTTTTAAAGTCTGCAATTTTCAAATATAATTTTATAAATTATTTTTTTTAATTGCAGTGTTTATGCATTTCTTTCCGTGTCACAGGCATACTTTCGAGGCAAGATGGATTTCCATCAAGGTACGCCCGAGACTGAATTACTGTATGAACACAATAACGCGAATATGCGCTTCGCTTTCCTTAACTACCTAAAATATCTCACCCTACCCTCACCCAAGGGTCTCAGTTTGTAACTCCACCTCGAATCAAATGAAATGACGAGTTTCCGGCGGCTCTATCTCCCCCGAAGGCTCTCAAAATGAACTCGGAATAGACAAGGGAGGGATATTATATCCTCGGCGCAAGAGAGAAAACCCATTTCGATTACCAAACATGTGGAACCCGTATGGGAAAAACCCTCGTCGGCAGCAATGGGGACGCAGCGAAAAGGTTTCGAGTGGATGGCTTAACAGCCTAGAGGGTCGTAGAGGGAGAGAAGTGAAGGGGGGGGGGG
>LYUA01003066.1:108140-121204 GCA_002093875.1 Calopteryx splendens
TGTTGGGTAAGGGAAGGAGAGCGAGGAAAAGATCAAGCATATTGGATGGAATGAAGAGAGGCAGAAAGTATGCAGAAATTAATTAAGGGTTACTGTAATGGTGTTTTTATGAGAAAACTACCAGAAATGGTAGAATACTATATAAAAATTATGTAAGTGTACAGCTGGTAATTTGTCGCCTACCTCCCCTCAATGTAATACAACCAACCAGTGTGCGTCTTCAAACGCTGCTACTCCCCTCGGAGGTGACAGATCAGAGACTGAATACAAGAAATTGCCGCGTTTGATAGTAGCGTTGAGAAAAATTATATACAGACGTTTTTTTAAACATCATATTAAACCACACACTCGCGCAACATAATTAAAGTAATTTCTAAGATATAATTATACTCCCATTATTATTTCAATTATAAACCACACATTTAAATATAGATGATTTGAAAGGAAAGGAGATTAAGATAAATATTTCTTGTTAATATATACATTTTCCCAGTTATTTCATAATTTAATCAAGTGAAGCTTGATCAAATATGAACTTGATTGACTGAATCAAATGAAACTTGATAATCGCTGGTATCAATATCCCGTTAATTGGAAAAAAATATGGTACACTTGATAAATTAAATAGCATATAGCAGATACTAAATATTTTCTAAGGCTACTATTTAAAATAAAGAATTTGATAATAATATTGACTGCTATGTCCACCATTACCAATATTGAATTATTATAGTTTAAGTCTTAGGTAAGTCAAAGTCTTAGTTGTGAATAGCCATACATTATTGATAGCTTACCTTCTGAAAATATTTTCACCAATTCTACTTCCATGGTAACATCTAGAAATCCAGGCATCGCGGCATTTTATTAATGACTATCATTCCACCCAATTCCACGAACTCCGGCAGCATCATCACTTGGAAAGTACCTGTCAAAAAAATATATTCGAAATTATCCAGCTGCTACAAATATGAGTTAGTTTTTAATAATGCTCAGAGGTGTAGCTCATTGGATATGGCTTTCGATATATGCCCGGAAATTGTCGGGTTAAACGCTTTCCTTTGCCTTTACCGAATGAATGATGAGATTGAATGAAGTCATTGAACGAGGAAATTGGATTGATATAATTCCGGGATTGAAACTAGTGATCCTTAGTCCTGTAATAGCACCACACGACCAAGCCACGTTATTCTTCAAGCGATCAAACCTCCTGGGAAACCACATGGGGGCAGAGAAAAAATAAGTCATCTCTATTCCCTTGTGATGGCATGAATTTTTCTAGTCATATTACCCAGTGCGAGATGGTCTTCACCCATTGAAACAACCCTCTACGCTGATATTTCATTTTAATTTAAATCATTGTTTTAAATAAATATTTCCTCGTGTATTTTGTACTTGTGTGGAAAATATGAGTCTCTAAAACTATCCTGACATACAGAGACCCTTTAAAAAATACAGGGAGAACCTTAGATTATGACTTGGTTGTAAAAATATCAACCAGGAGGGAAGTGAATATTTTTACTGCGTCATCGAGAAATGATTCTAGGACAAAATACGTATAATAGTGAGGCAAGGATAAACATACTATTAGAGGTCGTGAACCCTACATTCCGTGTAATCATAAAACGGACAACAATTATGATTTTTACCTCTTTACGCTTTACAGGATTTACAACTATAATTTCTTTCTTTTAAAAACATCGAAAAAATTATCTATATCAAAGAGTCAGTTACGTAGAGATAACAATTAAATGCAAATTTAGTGGTTAATTCTATTAAACATTTGACTGCCATGTCTAGGGTTAACATACAGTGGAAAGAGATGATTAAGTGATGTAACTTCAAATTTGTTTCGCTTTCGTTCTCCGAGCACCAGCGTCTGTGAAGGAAAAATAATTTTATTCTCCATCATTCACAATTTTCACCGGTAGTAAGGAGACTCTCTTTCTGCCCCCTTCCCTTTCTGGGTTAACCAGCTAAAATTTCAGTGAAGTTCGGACACACTATTCCGTGTTCTGTTCCCCCTAGTCGTAAATGTCTAACATACAAAAATGCCAAGGATCAAAGAAGTTAAAGAGACTGTGATATCCACTGCAAAAATGCAGTGTGTTCGAGGAATAGGACAAAAGGTAATTTCACTCAAGAAAATCAGACGAGACGCTCATCGACAAATTTCAGGAATAATGCACATTCTTAGACTTTTTAATTACTAAATACCATTAAGAGAGGACGTATCTAAAAATGTTACCTAAAATACTATCCATTTCAAGGTCGGATATCCACAATTATTGGGATGTCATCATTAATAGAAAATATTTGTTAATGATTGGCAATTATTAAATAGAAAATCCAAGAAGTATAATTTTTAAGATATAATTATAACAAATTACTAGAAACTCATATTTTAAATAAGGCCAGGCAAACAGACCATCTAGTTCCTCCGTCCAGTAGATAAATACATTCACATAATGAGAAACTTGACAAGCTGCGTCTTCTACCTAAAGGAGAATGTCTGACAACCAGGCAAAAATGACAACTTTAAAAAAGGTAAATAAAAAAAATTAAAGTACGTTCATTGAGCTATGCAAAAATGTCAATTAGCATTCCTTTATTTAAATTTGCACTCCATTATTTAAATTTGCATTCCTTTATGAAAATGTTAAATAATTGAAAATCAATTCAGGGACGATGCCCGCATTATTACACAAGTAACACTGTTTTCCACCCAAAGGTCGGTTTGGTAGGGTAGACCTCACATGGTACTAATCCCAACGCCATGCGCAATTCACACAAGGGTAGTAGTGTGGCCACTTCCTTTCCCTGATTTCCCAGGATGACCTGGTCCCGAAAAATGGTTCACAGATTGGGTGGATCTGAGGGTGCCCATAGGCGTCACCGGGAATCAAACCCTGCCCCTCCCGGCCATTAGTCTTGTACTCAAACCACTGGACTACCATGGCCCACATATTACACAATAATGGAGGAATATATTCTAGACTTACGTACATTACCTATATTTAATGAAGTCCTCGGAAATTAACATCTTCCATTCTCAGCGAAAAATAGGATTTACGTCCATAGTTTCGAAAGGCATGTTCCCAAGATGAATCTAAAAAAAATTAAACTTCATTTATTCGAATTAGTTTAAACCGACATTCTATAATGACAAAAATGAAACAATATGGGAAGTTGCAATTTTAGGAAGAAAGGCTACTGAGAAATGTAACACCATAACCTATATACTTCACTTAAATCTAGTAAATGCAGCAAAATCACCAGAGCAGGCTCGTTAAACGAAGGCGAGACCACCTCACGAAGAAGTAATGCCTTCTGATTTGTTGCAGATTCTCATGGAGTTCACTGTTTAAAGCATATAAAAAAACTAATTAAAAAAGTCAACAGCGATACCATATTGCAAATAATTTTCATGTGACGAACTCGCACAGTACAATTCCTGCGATAATTTTGCCATCATTCAGGATTGCTTCCGACACTTCCGTGCGAATAAGATTATAATCAAGGTGATTTATTATCATTTAACTCACCATTAAATCAACACTAACTGAATGGCTTGGTTGCTTAAATTCCATCCGCCCACCAGAATCCACAATACTTCCAAACGTGGTTGTGTACGCGACCGTGCTCCCGACTTTAGTAAGAAACGAACGAGAGAACGAACTCCAGTACAAGTGAATAACGCCACGCGGCCGAAAGTAGAGGGCGCAACCAAAGCAACGTCACAGGATGGGAATTGGGGTGAGAAGAATTTGGCGAGGATCCAAGAACTGGGAATCGGTCGAAGGAAGCCTCTGCGGTGGTGACTGTGCTGGGAGCAGATAAAAAGGTTACGAGAATTGAATGGGAAAGTAAGAGGAGTTCGTTTAAATATTTTTCGCTCCGAGATGTTACTCACTGTCTTGGTTTTCACGACTAGCATGCAGTCATTCTTCGAGTTTTCCTTCGCAAAGATATTTGGCTGCACGACACCGATGAAAAATTTACAATAGCTACACTCCGACCGAAAACGAAGATTTCCATACTAGGCCGAGTGTATGTAACGTTTTTCTTGTTCATATTTAATTATAATCACTAGTTTATCCTCTAAAATTACAAAAATATATATATATATTTATTGCGTTGACAAATTGGGGAATATATTTAATTATAGATCGTGAAATATGGTGGATACTATTTAAGTATGATATGTAAATATTGGTCGACCCTATATTATTCCTGTTGATATGCTATACAATCTATAACTCTGTAATGTATTTAAATTAAATATATCGGGTGCATCAAGGCATATACTGAAGTTCCAAAAGTGCATGAGCGGAAGGGCGAAAAATCTATAAAAAAAGAGGGAAGGAAGATTCTCTGGTGACGACGTCCTCTTGTATATTATCTCATCCCGAGCGGAGTTGCACTTATACAAATCCTCGCAACGGGTCAGCGTTTAGTGTAAAAGGACAGCATTATACCAAATGCCGCAGTGAAAGTTGTTTATCTACCGTTTCTACGCCATCGCTTATCTCATGCCTTTTCGACGGCATCACATTCAAATTAGTGTCTCGGTCTAACCACGCACGTCTTGCTGAATTCATGGTATAATTTGAATATAGCCTTTTCCCAACTCATGGCGGCTGACCATCAGCGTACTTTCGATACCTACCCTTTACAGAGAAATGGCAGAAGAGTGGAAAACGCATTGGAGTGTCAAGTCAGTCTCTCTCTCTCTGAATGCTCCGAGATTGAGTTGGGTATCCTCTTGACAGTGTTGCCAAATTTACTATGTGCGATTAAAATTGTGATTGTGATGCCGGGACTTCTTGCAGCGTAAAGAGGGGAACAGCGCGAGATCTGAAAACGCTGTACAGCCGCTCGGAACTTTCCCGAAACTGAACAGCTGATTGTGAGTTGGAAGGGTTAAATCTTCGGGAGTGAGACGGAAAGGAGGGCGGGGAGGGGGGGGGGTACTTGGATGTAAGAAGGACAGATTGCTAAGGAGGCGAGGAAANCGGAAAGGAGGGCGGGGAGGGGGGGGTTACTTGGATGTAAGAAGGACAGATTGCTAAGGAGGCGAGGAAAAGGGAAGAGCCGTGATTGTTTAATGGATTAATTAATGACATACACTTAAAGGCAAACTTTTGGAGCACGATAATAAATATAAGAACTTTAAGCTGTGATTAAAAGTGATTGAACTTGTAGTGGTACAGGGTGAGCGTCCATTACAAAGTTTACTACTTCGTTTGACAACTAACGGCATGAGTCGTTACAATTAAATTAAAAACCTGAATAAAAACTAGAAATAAGTAGTTTAGCTTGAATTCTCTGGAACGGAAAGTTAGGGTGGAATTAGTTTAAATATTCCCTTCTGAAGTGACATTGAAGGCAAGGGTCATTGCAGTTTCTCAATAGTTTGCCTTATATAAGACCATACACAGGTTAGAAATAGAAGAAAGAAAATCTTTATTAGCTATCTTTTATGAATTTAAGGCTAACGTATTTGTAATGATGGGTCACAGGAAAATAACAACCAAAAACCCGAAAAAAAGTTATTGTTTATCTACCGCAGTGAAAGTTGTTTATCTGCCGTCTCCATGACATCGCTTCTCACTTGCCTTTTCCATGGCATCACATTCAAATCCGTGCCTCAGTCTAACCACCCACGTCTTACTGAAATCATGGTATCATTTGAATATAGCCTTTTCCCAACTCATGGCGACTGATCATCAGCGTACTTGCGATACCTTCCCTTTACAGAGCAATGGCAGAGGAGTGAAAAACACGCATTGGAGTGGGAAGTCTGCTTCTCTCTCTCTCTCTGAATGCCCCGATATTTAGTTGGGTCCCCTATTGACTGTGTTAACAAATTTAGTATGTACGATTTGAATTGAGTTCATGGTGTCGCGGATCCTCGCAACGCAACGTTCTTAGATTCACTTGATCTGAAAACGCTGTTCATCCTCTCGGAAATTACGTGAAATTCAACTGCTCCGTTGGAAGGGTAAAAACCTCGGGCGGGAGACGGGAAGTGGAGGGGGGATTGGAGGAGGGGGGGAGGGTAAACGAGGATGGTGGAATGACAGAATGCGAAGGAGGCAAGGAAAGATGAGGAGCCTTGATTTTTCAAGGAACAATGGATATTTGGAAGAATATTCTTCGCCTGTTAGACCCTAGAGCGTGTTTTCAAACAGGGTAACTGTTTCTGTATCATCAGGAATATATGTAGAAATCCAATCGTTTGCCCTTTGATGAACAATTCCCTTCTGTTATTTTATTTTAGAGAGAGAAGGTGCAGATAATTTGGGCGATATAATAGTTGTTCTATGAATGCTGGCATCTCACATTCATAAGAAGTTAGTTCTTAGTCAAACGATAAGGTAACTCATAAAAGATTGTTAACCCACAACCCCGAAAATGGAGTTTCTCGTGCGTGACCGTCAGTGAATTATATTTTCAAGTAGCTTGTTAATTATTATTACTAGTTTAAATTCTTTGTTTTCTAATTTTAATTTCACTGTTGATATCAAACTTAGGTGAAATTTTTTGTATGTTGTGTACGATTTTATGCTTTTATAGATATAGCGTAATAGAGGTAAATATTATATTCTAAATATTATGGCATTAATCCATTGTTTTTTGGACAATTTAAACCTGAAACTAATTTAAGAAAGTGGCGCATTTAGGATATAATTTTTTCCTGATTATTCTCTGGTTATGGGCGCAGAGAATTCCCAAAGGACCCTTCGTCTGAATACTCCCCAAGTAGATGTAATAAGTATCTCGTTTTCAAATCAACATGACAAGACCCGAGTTTCTCGTTCGAGACAAAGAAGACGGACAACAAGCGAGAAATTACAAGACGAGACCGAGGCAGCCAATTATGGCCATCCGGCGAGAATATGAGGCAATCATAAGGATGGGTCACAGAAAAATAACGGCAATAAAATTGCGTACGTGTTTCCTTCATTTGTAGGTCAAATTATTTCGAGGAACCAAGGATTACTATCATCTGGATCAATAAATCTGTCCTTCTGGCCAATCCTCCTTTCTTCCTTTGTCTAACAACTCGTTACTTCGTGTCTTGCAATGTTATTTCATTCACTCCAGCATCAAACTCAAGTGATCTTATAAAAAAAATTGTCAGGAGTGGGATCGGAACCCAAGCCCTCATACGAGGACCAGAATGCTCTAATCACTTATTACACACGAGTAAGATATTTCTTGAGTCTGGCGCCTTAGACCGCTCGGCCATCCTGACAATGATGTATATTTAATCAGTCAATTGAGGATAGCTAATATGAAGTTAATGCGACTGCAGAAAAAAATCTTCGGATTGCGGTCAGGATGATAAAATTGAATTCAAAAGGTACGCTTTCTGGCATGTGGGACAAGGAAACTGAAAACGATACGAGTTCTGGACGAAATATGCAAACATTTAATTGCCATTTAAATTTTGCATTCATACAATTATGAGAGCATTCTACTATAGGCCACGCCTAATATCCTTGTCCGTTTTAGTTAGCAGAAGAGCTCGCCTTCTGAGGATTTATAATTAAATGGAATAGCTTTAAAATCGTATTAATGATATTGCTTGCTTTTGAACACATTCATTCGAGAACGGAACTCATTTTTCACATTTTTAACACATTTATTCGAGAACGAAAGGAGCGATGTATATCTCTCAGAGCTGTTTAGACATCATTTTACCGGCATCTCAAATTTTATGCATGTAATGCTAAAGGAATAGTACGATTTGTAACTGTTGTTTTCCTTGGTAAAACTGAAATCGCTGTCTTTCATGATTATCATACGCTCTCTGCTAATTCTTCAGGGTAATAATATACCGCCGAAGCCTTTTTCGATTGCATTTCCTTTGAAATTTTATTTTTAATTAAACTTTTTTTGGCAATCTAGTTTGGCTGAGCCTAAGATGTCATCTTTGACATCATTTTCTCTTTCTATTTCATAGTTCACTGTCCTAATCTCTTTACCGTATAGTTATCGTTGGTAATCATTCCATCTTGCTTGAACCTCCTCTTGTTCGATCAATGCTTTTCCAGTCGTAGACATTATGGTGCACAAGGAATTTCCTTTTGGTCTTTATGACCCTACTTTCACTTGCATGTACATCGCCCTCATTTTACCCCGTCTTTGTAAACTCTACTTGCTCTCACAAAAATTTTCTCCACAGTTATTTTAATTACCTGTTCCCCGCATTATCTTAATATTTAACTGTTAGTATCACCTCGTGATATGTTTAAGACAGTGATGTTAAAGCACTAGATTTGTTGTTCCATATGGTGTGGCATAGTAGGTGGGGGGGAGCTGATGAAGGGGAGAGGGGGAGGGAGGCATAGAAATTTCGGTGTTGCCTTCACTACCGTAGTGACACAGACCAGCATTAAAAGAAGACGTATTATTTCAGCTATATAATCTCCCAACGTCAACCCCGCGAAGTGGCACACCTCCGAATTCAAACAACTAGGTTGCAAAGAAAATTTTGTAGTAAAAAACAGCCAAAACCTTACCCGCAACATTACTCTTGAATTTTAACGATATACTGGTAACATTCGGTGTAGGAAAGGTTTTCCTGTTTCCCTATTCCCAAATCTCTTGAAAACTTAGTGGGCTCGATGAGCACGAATTAGATGACCCGTACTAAAATTAAAGAACATATAGCACACACAAAACTATGGATGGACACACATATTATCAATTTAAACCCATATTACAGAAAACATAGTATTTTTACGCCACTTTGAAAACCAATGCAGAAACACCTTTAATTATCGAATATGTATGAGATACGTTGATGATGTTGTTGTTACGATTGTTGTTACGATACGATGTTGTTACGTTGTGAATACGATTGACCAGTGAGAACGACATTAGTAAATTTAATGACCAATTGAAAAGTAAATACGAGTCAAATAATTTCACAAACGAAACAGAACAGAGCAACTCTAAAAACAGTTTAAAAGTTATACAAAAATGTAGAAAACAATAGATGAACGATAAAGAAACAAACTTTCATATTATCAATGTATCGGAATTTTTTTCGATATGCATAACGAATTCACAATATATATTATAATCAACAACCTATCTATGAAGTTATGATGGAATGGATTGAAATATCTATATTGCTAAAAAGTCAGTTGGTCATTAAAATAGTACGTGGTACACATTGGTTCGAGCGAACACAACAGGACAAAGGAGATAATACCTTGACAGACAAGAGGGGTGTTAAGACCATCTAGAGGCAGGTTTCATACACCTAATACGTAATTTTAACGTCTTTTTGTTTTTATCATTTCTTTTCCCATCGAAAAGTGAACATTTCTCTATGGCTGCATCGTGTGCGAAAGGTCTGATGACAATGGATCAACTCGTAATATTATGATTTCATCAGACAACTAGTAACTAGGTTATGAAACACCAAGGGGATTTTAGATTGGATTGTGAAATTCCGCTCAGAATTTGAAGTCGGAGGCAAGGGTTGGAGGTCGACCAAAACATACGTAAAAACGGACTGGAATGAGGGTTGGAGTGACCTCAGGTGGATTTTAGGAGGTTGGTGTGGTTCCTCAGGGAGAGTTGGAGGGGGTGAACTCATGTCTCGACTCAGATGGCTCTCTCCCCACTCAAGACCAGCTCATCCCTCCCAACCTACAAACAGTCACAGACTGTCCTGGTGGTGAGGCATTGAAAAATAGTAAAGCTCCCCGTAAGGAGGACACGAAATATGCAATGTATTATCTGTGAAACATATTTTTAAACTATGAAACCACACACGTGTATATTTGAAGGTACTGATTTTTCCGTTGTTAAAAATAATCATTTAAAAGTAATCTGTGTGCCATGCCATGTAAGGCGTGTATTATCCAATACTAGCTTCATGGTAATATTGATAAATGGATTCACTTTATTAAAGCTGAAACATTTACTATAAAATTCATCACCTATTGTAATATTTCATTGCAATTTATACCAATTTTGTGTCAAAACACTTTCAAATAATTCCAAACACTATGAAATATGTTCTTATTTCACTTTGTCTCAATTTTTCCTTGTACTTGCATCTTCCTTTTGTTTAGATATTTGATGCTCTTAATTTCTCAGTTGTTCATGCTTTGTGTATTACTCGGTTGAGCACCAGTTACTGATTAATTGTAAGTGAAACGATACGTATTTGTCTTCGATTTCATGCTAACACTTAACATATGTGTTTGACTTATTGATTCAGGGTTGAACGCCGACGATTTATGCTCTCATGTATGTTTTATCGTACTACTTGACTCGGCCGGAATTCTCCTTTTCGCTATTTTCCGATTATCATTTCTGAAATAATTATTGAAAATCATTTCACTCTCTATGTGAGTATTGAGAAAAATCGTGTTCATCCTTATCATCCATTAAGATGGCTTTGCTTTTAATGGTATCTTTAATGATGAGAGTTTTCCCGCGAAAATCGATTTTTCTGTCTTCCTTAACATATTCTAGATAAGATCCCTAGCAAGATTTATTGTAGGCGGATATTTAAAAAAATAAGTTAAATGCTGAGCACAGTGGAGTAGTAGGAGGTAGATAGGCAAGCGATAGTAGGTTTACATGGAGGCAGTCTGAAACAAATTTTTCCTGGGAAACAAAGTGATTTCCCGGAGGTGGGTCTCGTAGATTTGAACACTCGATTGTAAACATGAAAATAAAATTAAGAGCCGTGGTGATCACGGGGAAGTTACATCCATCAGAAACTCCCCTTTTCCTCTGCTTTGCCATGAGACCACTCACTACTCAACGCGGCAGCCTTCCCTCAACGACCAGGTGAAACACCTGCTCGATCACAAATATTCATAAAAAGTCCCAGTTTGCTATTTGTAATTTTGGTCCTTGTTTCAGTGAATCTGATACAGCGCTCACCGTGTTGTTGGCCACCAGAGTTGTCGGCCCATCACCACCGCCGCGGTGGTATTAACGGCCGAAGAACCGACGCCATCGTTAGTAGATTGAATTAAAAGTCTGCTCAACACTTGCTAGCATACTATTCATTCAATGCCTTATCTTTATTTATTGCTTTCCTATCTATATTTCATATTGGATTGTTTTGAAATGTGTACAAATAAACTGCACAGGATCATACAGAAACCATAGTTTTCAATAATCACGAAACCCCTGGTGGAATTTATATTACAGAAAATAATCCAGCAATCGGCAGAACAAATACAAACCCTTCACGTGCCGTTCATTTTCGGATCAGGCAAAATCATGAAAGTCTTATTTCAATTTGTTTCGGGGATTTCCTCACTTTCACTAATAACTTCCTTAGGATCCATTTACACTTCTCTCTCCTCTTCCATATTAATTATTTCATGCAAGCTCATCCATTCCTGAAACTTCGAAAAGTATGCACTATTAGCCATGAGAGTCCCCTAGACTACAGGCACCCATGACTCTCATACCCTTCCTACGTACCCGGTATCTCTTCACTCATAAATCTCTCTGTTTGGTGGTTCGATTTTTATCTCAACATAACTTTGTGGTGAATAAAAACTAGCATAATATTTATCGTATTCTTTAAATAAAATAATATGAAAAATTAGTTGACTTCGAGTGAAAAATGAATATGAAATGAGTACTCTTCGAATGAAATGAGTTGACTTCAGCAAATGGTCAGCTTCACTGGGAGGCGAACAAGGGGGTTTGCATGCTACGACAGGTTTGATTCCCTGAGCTCATTGTAAAAAAAGGCTCTTGAAAGACAAATAATTCAGTTAGCCATAACCAACCGTGTCGTTTCAATTGGCTCGTTTTTAAGTAAGCAAAAGCTGACCTACGAGCCATAAGTGCACACCACCAAAATTTACAGTAGGTAGTTGCAAGCCCGTGGGTCTGTATCATTGAGTCGATCTTGAAGAAAATTACAAATGTGGGCAGGAAAAACTAGTTTTTGAGATTATGTACTAAATCATTAGGTCAAGTGAATGAGGTTCAGATGGAGATACATTTTTTTGCACCATAGTCTTGTCAAAGTGTTGCCATTATACATTAATGTCAGGCACTGCAAAGTTTCGAGGAATTTGAAAATATCCTTACAACCTTCGCACTACAAGTAAACTAACGTTCCCGAGGGCATCAAAGTTGGGTAGAACAGACATCCAAAGGGAGCAAAGTAAATGTACAAATTAATTACGCTCATCCGCTGTTTGGATAAATGCAATTGATAAGATAATTATCCATAAAAATCACTTGAATATTGGTCAACAGTAGACTATAAAAAGCTGCTGCTTGAGGTTGCTCGTCTATGTCGATACTTTAAATTGAAATAAAATATTGGATGGAAATGTTATTAGTTATAATCAATACTTTTGTCGTGGTGAACATAAGAACGGATAAACTGGATAGACATTTGGAAAGGGCGTCTGAAAACCACTTCCGAATAATGAATTGAGAGAACCACCGAAATCACGAGAAATCGGCCGAAGGAAGGCTCTTCGGCAGAATTGGATGTTCGTGTTGGTAGCAGGAAAAATGTTTCGAGAGTCGAAGGGGAAATTAATAGGAGCTCGTTTAACCATTTCTTGCTCCGTGACGAAACTCATTCCTCGTATCGTTACCTTTCACATCCCTAGCGGAATTGGACTTATAAGAAATCCGCTCAATGGCTCAGCGTTTAGTGTATGAGTATAGCATTAGACCAAATGCAGCAGTGAAAGTTTTTGATCTACCGTCTCCATGACATCGCTTATCTCATGCCTTTTCGACGGCATCACATTCAAATCCATGTCTCGGTCTAACCACGCACGTCTTACTGAAATCATGGTAGAATTTGAATATAGCCTTTTCCCAACTCATGGTGGTTGACCATCAGCGCACTTTCGATACCTTCCCTTTTCGGAGCAATAGCAGAAGAGTAGAAAACACGCATTGGTGTGTGAAGTCAGCCTCTCTCTCTCTCTGAATGCTCGGGGATTGTGTTGGGTATCCTCTTGACTGTGTTGCCATATTTACTATGTGCGATTTGAATTGCGATTGTGATGCCGGAACTTCTTGCAGCGCAACGTGGG
>LYUA01003069.1:99103-112778 GCA_002093875.1 Calopteryx splendens
CAAAATTTGAAGATACTTTTCTTTATTTTTTGTTCTCATTTGTTTTTTCTTGCATGCACTCGCTGTAGTTGGGCAATGGAAAAGTGATTCTATGGGTTTTATTAATTAGAGCACTGCACCATTGAGGCGTGGATGGCTGGGGGGAGGGGGTGGCGGATGCCTACTGTCACTCATTCAAAAATATCACTTTTACTTAGTGATTCACAAAAATGGTACTCTGAGTCGTGAGATAAGACATTGTTGCATGTGAGCCATCATTCACTTGTCTGTACATGCTATGTCATCTCACGTCGGCAAATGCTCGTCTTGCTGCAGCCTCGCCTCGGGGTCGTGGACATTGAATACTCAGTTTGATTTCAAGTGTAGTAAGGATAGTTCATGGGTGATCGTGTCTCGTGTTTTGGAGAAATGGCAAATCGAAGTTTGTGCACACCAGAAGGAATACCACCAGAAAATTGAATAATATCGTAGAGGATGACTCTGATGGAAAGAACATTGTAGAACCAGATCCAGTCAATTGTGACACAGATGAAATTTCCACTCCAGCTGCTTGAATTTTAATTTTTTTTCCTCGAAAGGACCCCCCTCCCTTATTCCAAAGAGAAAATGTATGTTCTATGTGGCTAAAAACCTTTTTTAAATAATGTTCCTATAGTTAAAAATGAAAAAAAATTAAATTAAACAACGATCCCTGTGATCCCTCAACTGCGGTCAACATGACCGCGCAGGTGTTCTAGGTATGCAACGAATTCAGGTGTTCTAGTGTTAAAGTTGTCAACAAAACTAATTATTTATCATTTATATAAATGTAATCACTATACCTATCCTGCCTATAACTACCCTGTTTCGTACCTTCATCAACGACTACTTTGATGTGGTGGGAGCGCCTGCAGGTTCTGATGCCCCGTGTAGCAGTGCTGGCGGAAGCGTGAAAATTGTACCTGGGTGGGTCACCCATGAGTAGAGGGATCGAAGGACAGGGGCCATACGAAAGGCATTCCATTGAGCGTCTGCTCCTCAGTGAGATGGCTGCAAAGGCGCCTGACCCCAGTGGGGCGGCCATTTAAATGATGGTGTCATGTCAAACACGCTATTAAAGAAGGCAACAGGAAACCACCTCAATTTTTTTTTCAAAGTATCAGAATTTACACAAATATGTAAATGAGTCCTGCTTTTTACGGATTTTAGGCGAAGATGTACAGAAAAACACTAAATAAATCGTCGTTTTGAATTGCTTCGAATCTTGTTCGTTGAAGGATGATGACTAACATAAGTTGGAACCGTTTCAAATGTGGTCGTGGAAATGGATGGCATAGTGAAATGTGCGGAAAGGAAAAGGAACTAAGATATTTTTGGAATTGTAGAGTAGGAGAGAAGACTAATTGGGAGAAATCCAGAGAAGTCACGAAAATTAGTTACAGTTCGTGCTGAGTGATGATGGATTGTTGAAGACAACAATAGAGTGTAGAATGTTGGGTAAGCGAGGTGGGAAAGGATTAGGCATGTTTAATTAATTAAATGGATTAAAATTATATAATTTAGTTAATAATAATAAAATTTTATAATTTAACGAGTAACAATGGATGGTAAATATGCCGAAATGAATAAAGAGGTCTTGTAGGTTTGACTTCGTGTGTCCATAAGTAACCTACCATATCCGGTTGATAATCTTTGATTATCATATTTTATCAAAAACATATTTTACCAAAAAATCCTTGATTCTCTTTCACCAAATGATAATTTCCATGGTTTCTGAAAGGTGTAATTTGTATTCCTATAGATAGAAATTTTTAATGCTTTTTAACCTAGAAAATATTAAGTAATTTATCAATATTCACCGAATAACCTATTTTTTTGTTTAGCATTGATATACGTTACATTACTTTAATATGCTTTCAAACAACAATATAGGTCAAGGAAACAATTTTTATCCATCCGGAGAATAGGTCAGTACCAAATGTATGTAAGTGGCGCATACATTTTAATATTCAACCTTTGAGTGCTTCTCAATTTAGATCTTCTCTTAATCCAGCCACAGTATTGATCCTTCAAAATATCCCTTTTCACAAATCTTACTTCTCCTTGCTGCAATTAGGCCAATTTCAAAAATAACTTTTACAACTTTTTTCTTCAAGCAGTATTTTCTAAGTGATGAGTGACATTTAAAAATTGCATGACCTCCGCCGTGTATTCCTTTAATAGTTCCAAAATAATCAAGCTCTTCAGCATATCTCTAAAGTGTAATTCTACTAATGAAGGTTTTTAAAAGGGTCCCCCTTTAATAAATTTATTTCAGCATAATTTTACAAGTACCTAAAATTTCTAAAATCAAATTTTGCAGAAATCTGCGAATGCATCCGAGTCTGTTCAAAAACGTAATTTCAGTTTTTAGAATTCAATAATATCTGGATGCTACTGTGTTATCCGTAAATCGGCAAGTTTTACTTTTGGCCTTAGTATTGCTTCAGATATGAAATGTGTGGAACAATAGTGCATTTTTTGGCGCAAGCAGTGAAGTGAACACCATCCATTCTAATGCTAGGAAAACTTTTCCCATAAGACTCCAGAATTTGATAATTCTTTAACCATAGGCTTCAAACATCCCAAATATTTTCTCTAAGAAGCTTGTTGAAAGATCTTTTTCCTAAATATTAGGCGAATTGGAACATTATTTACACCCAGCAAGTAATGTTAGCATACGAGATTTTAGAAGCTATTTGAGACTTGTAGGATACGTCCTGAGGAATGAATGCTCAATTGTTTCGTATCATATAATTCCGGCCAAGGAGAGGCAAGGTAGTGCAAGTGGCAAAGATATCTTCAATTGCAATGAATACGAGAGAAATTCCATATCACTGCTATTATGTTTAGATGTTATACTTCTACGCATTTTTTTCTCTCACACTGTTTTAGTGAACACCCCCGGGGCCGAGAAATAAATCGGTATCAACGGTTTCCTGTGATTTACCGGTGCATGAAAAATAGCATGCGTCTGACTGCGTAACCTAGCTCTAGGCGTAGTGCATAAATATGGGTCAGAAATAAACGAAACGGCACTCATGAGCCCTGAAGACGATACATGAGTCGGGCATCGAAACGTGGGCAGCAATGGAGGGCATTACGCGGTGGAGATCCCGAGAAGAACTCACCATGAACATGCGCCGGTAAAGCATCAGATACTATTCATTTTAATCCATAAACACATCATTATAGGGTGATTTAATATAAATGACTTTCTCTAAACTACTGGATACCTTTTATCCTTAATCTCGTGTAAACGCGTAAACACGGGTGATCTCAAGGAAAGAATTCCATGTAGCTAATGTATCCCTCTTCTCTCCTATTTCTAAACATTCGATGAATTTATTCCTCAACCCTTGTTTTTAGTCATCTCAAAGGTAGCTTATACCTAATCAAATAATCTTCTTTTTAGGTTTTAAGACTTTTTCTTAACTCTTAGGAAGCTTAACCCTCGGGATATTCTTGTTTCTTCTTATTTGTCTGTATTTCGTACCTGAACGGGTTGTTGTGAATAAATCTTGAATACTTTTTTTCTGTTGTTTTTGGATTTTCCACATTATCGGGAGTGAAAATCTCTGCCGATAAGGTTAAAAATTGGGTGAAGAAAAATTAATTTTATAATTGATATGTTCATGCACAAATTTCATTTAATTTTTTGTAGAGATCTTGCCTACGAATGAAATGTGGTATGAAAATTATTCCCGCAATGCTTGATTTAAACTCATGTGACTGCTAAGCATTTAGTAGGTTAAATATTACACACAATCCTAAAACTAGAAGGGCCAGAGCGGTCATTTGGCCATTTTTTGAAATTTCAAATGTTCTCCTCACATCAGAATAATGGTTAAAAATTATTGGTATTTCGTGCCTTTTTATAAATTAAAGTAATACACTTGCAGGTTATTTTCTTTTCTTCTCAAACATTTTTTAAACAGTATTTTTCGATATACCTTAAAGCGGCGGGAGCGGTTTTTTTACCGGTGTTATACAATATTAGATTATAATTTTTTTCCTTTCATTTGAGTAGTGTTTTAGCTATATCCGGATGATAATTACGTAAATGAACGAATTTTACCCCCATTTTCCTACATATTTCGTTAGAACATTCGTTCTTCATTATTACAATGTCATGATGTAACAGAAGTATTGTATTGTCCAACCTCGACTTGTCTAAAATATATATAAAAAAATCTCTGCAAAAGACGTCATAAGGTGCTAATTTATCCCATGAGATACGGAATGTGCTGTTTTCCAAAACCCTAGTCGTCATTTGTTTGCCCCTGAACAGTTAGTCGTGCTTTGACAGCGTTTTGCGTAGGAGTAGTGCCCCGAAGCTTCTGCAAGACTTGTCGGAAAACGATTTTGGCACCGATGAAGCTGACCCAGTGCCCTCTGTTTCAGATGGTGATAAAGATTTCCCTTTTGACATGCCAAGTGACGTTGCTTAGAGTGACATTGTAGGGGGAGAAGTCTCGACAGAGGCGGTTCTGCATTATATTCCGACGGAAGCATCCCCTACCTCACTCTGGTGAGATATCTTCGATATAACTATAATACTTCATATAAGGAGGAGTAAGCACATGAAAATCAAGACGAAATTGTCTCCAGTCTTTCTCCTACTAATATTCAATAGTTATTACACACTCTCTCTCTCTCTCACTTGCCTTCAGGCATTCGTCGCGATGCTGCTCAAGGGATGAAGCTGGGAAGAGGGAGGTGTTCATGCTCAAAAGTGTTCCTCTTCACTGGCAGTTGGAACTTGGTTATTTAGTATGGATGGACATTTTGAGTGGATTTTACATCGACTGCTGTAGACACGATCACTGCACCAGGGGGATTAGGAAGAAAATCCGGTACCATCACTACAGGCTAAATGCAGCGTGTGTAAAGATTACGTATCTAGAGCTAAGTGTTTATTTGTTGATGGTCATGTGATCCGGCACATCTGAATATGCAAAGAATCGGAAGCAGTGCGCTTAGGTGAGGGAGACTGTACCGCGTCTATAGTAGAAACTGAATCTTCTATTGCTCTGATGTACGCACAAGGGTCATGTACATGTGGTTCTTTAGATTATTGTATGCAATGCCATAATGATTGGGAGCCCTCATTTATCTCTCAGACGATGATGCGAAACAGATTCCGCACTATTATAAAGCATCTACGTTTTGATACTCGACGAAGAAGATCTGAGCGTCTCAAAACAGAATAATTTACTTTGATGCCCGAAACATGAAATTATGGGTGTTAGCAAATGTGAATTATAAATAACTCCGAAATGGGTCAGTTGCGCCAGCCCAATGATGTCTTCCGAATATCTCGCCTTACAATTATTGCGTCCTTCATTATATATTCGGGAAGAAATGCCATGACAGACATTTTTATCGCGTCACTAATTCTGGCAAAGAAATTAAAAGAAAAAATAACAAGCATTGCTTGCGTCGAGGGCTATGATATATGATAACGCGGTACTTAAAATTCAAGATACAAAATTGACAGTGTAACAAGGTAAAAGAAACAAATATTTGTTGGTACTGATTACCATGAATCCCAGCAATGAGATTGGCTATACAGAAAAGAGAATAGCAGAGTCAGTCGATTTATGCTACTCCACAATATGTGTGTGTGGGTGTACTGCACCGAATTGCTAGGGAATACACTACACGCGCTGGATCTCGCCGAAGGCCTGTGTAAATATCTTATAATATCCTAAATTTAGCTGCGTTCAATTTATGAGTGATATACCTACAAAGAGAGGTCACTTCACAATACATCAGCAGTCTTAATTTCATTTTGAGGCTAACTGAATAACTACGTGAGGAGTATGTCAAGCCCAAAAGTAGAGTATGTCACAGTCAGCGCCAGTACCCCCAACTTCAGGTTCAAAAACTAGAACAATGCATCAGTGCCAGGTGTAAACATGTAAATAAAACAAAACTCTATAAAGGTGTTCAAAATGCCATAAATATACGCGCAAATAATGCACAGGAAGAGAAAAAACTTATTATTTGTATGTTGTGCCATGTATATATGTCTACCAGGGTAAACCTGAAACTTCATAGTATGCATGGGTTACTGATGTCGCTGTTATTATGTGTGAATTTATTGATGGTTTTTAGTATACTAAAAAATATTTTTCATTATATTTTACACACATATACCGTTTACATGCATTAATCTACCATTATTTATATTTGCAATTAGTGGATTGGTGGTGCACGTGAGTTGAAAAGTACCTGGCATTCTAATTTCATTGTAAAAAACTATTACTTTAAAATAATTGAAATATGACTTGAAAATAATATAATCGTGATTTTATATTTGTTTATATGCATAAATATTTGCCTAACACCATGAAAACGAGAGGAAGCACTTACCGGTCAAAATGACCCCTGCCGCCGCTATTAGGTATGACGAAAATTCGATGCTTTTACCGTCAATGTCCCCAGTGACTCACATCCTAAAATTGCCAATAGGAGCGTGACGCCTCCAGCTAGTTAATTTAAAAATCACCAGAGCGCAAGTTTTTCTCCTTAGGAATATTGTGTCATCCAAATTTTATTTTTGGCCAGGTGTTCCATATTCTCGGCGCGTATTCAAGGTGAAGTCTTACCAACCCGAAATAACACCTCTTCTTTACCTCATGATTCGAATATTTCCCCAACCAAAAAGATGTGAAATACTACTAACAGAAAACTAAGAGTTTTTAGGAATTGAGATTATACTTACTTCTGATAAAATTGAAAATAAATGCATCTGTTGTTAAAATCAATAAGAACATTGGTATGAATACCCATCCAATTCACAAAATTGACAAAGAGAAAATTTAGAATTAGTTTTTCCTGGAAAAAATTAACAACAGTCTGTATATTGACCTTTCCATTTTGATTACATTAATATTGTGGGGAATGAATAACGCGTTCCGATGACCCTCGGAGATACTGACGGGAACAATGATAATTGTCTCTGGGAGATTAACACATCGATCGAAGGATGGGAGTAAGACGAAACATAGTCCGCGCAGACTCAATTTCTCAGTGAGATCTCCATCCACTGAGGACGCCATTTATACTTTAAAGAGAAATCAAGAGAAAATGGAAAAAATGTTCTCATATTCGAGAGAATATGAGAAAAATTTTCTCATATTCGAGAGAATATGAGAAAATCTTTACTAAGGTTGATGACGCAAATGCAGGGGATATCTTATCACGCTAAAAACGCTATTGAATAAAATGGAAAACCATCTCAAAATATTTTCCCGAAGCATGGTGATGGATATCAATTAGATAGTAAATTCTGGCCATTATGGAATCCAACCACTGTGTGTGTGGGTGGGGCGGAGTGGGCGTCGTTCACGACAGTGGAAAGTCCTCAACGGTCGGAAGCACACGAAATCCTTTCACAAACGAGGTGACAGCTTGAGAGAAGAATGCAAATAAGAGGACCGACGAAGTTGAAAGGGATACGTGGAATGAATGTAAATTTAAAAATAAGTAAGAGCCCATGGAATAGGTGCAGCTAATCAATTCTAGAGGATAGACGAGCGAAAGAATTGGAATATAAAAAACACAATTAAAGAGTGGAAAGTGTAAAGAACATAACAAAAGTAAGGTTAGAAACTAATATAGCAAGAGGAATGTGTGGAAATGGCAGTGCGAGAATAAAGTGACTTTATAGAGACAAGTAGGTACAGGCAACCTAGACCGGAAGATTATAGAACTGATAGGAAATAAAAAACGGAAGTCAGTGGACACGATTGGGGAAAAATATCGATCTTGGGAGATACAGGAATGATGTAGAAAATGCAAAGAAGAAAAATATGGTAAATATATATAATCATCAGTAACATTTGACAGAGAATTGAAGCAAATGACGGTAGCAATAGATATTGCAAACTTGATTACCAGAGGGAATAGGCGTAGGAAATTTTTCCGATCCCTTATTGTCCGCGGGAAAAATGGCATTATAAAAACGTAATACAGTTTATCCCTCTCATTTTATTTTTATTAACACTCCTGCCATAGTACAACGAAGTTAATTAAACATTTTTATCGTCATGATAAAATAGACAGGCACATAAGTTATATGGGTTTTACCTTTAATTAATCTTTCAGTTTGGTGAGGGAGTGCCTTGCTAGTTTTTATAATAATCGAGTAATTGACTAATTGACTAATTTAGCAAAATATCGTTTATAAATTATAGCACCTCTTCGCTGAACGCAATTTGGCTATCCAACCGTAATACGGTAAGGGTTCCATACATTAGAAGTATATTCTAGTTGATGATTAGATAGGGATGGGTAGCATCGCTCTTTTATACTCTCGTGGCATTTCACCAGTTCCCTTTAATAACTCGTCATTTTCTGCTAGCTAGTCTGCATTACCCCAAGAAGACCCAACCTTGAGAAAGAGTACCACACCAGTAGGTACTAAATGGTGTCGACACTTGTTATTTCGGTATCTTAGTTTCATGTGGTCGATGGAGAACGACTCTTTCTCCGAAGGTCTATCGCAGAGCATTTCCTTAAGGTTAATGCCAATTGATGGCTTAAGGTTAATGGTAATTCACATCAGTCCTGTATTGCATTTAGATCATCAGCTAATGCTACTCAACCCTCGGGACTGCGAGTATCTCGGTAAATATCGTCGAGAAAAAATAAACGAATTTTACTATTAACGACGAAGTTATTTCAGGATTTGGTGCTTACCCGGCGACCTATCGCAGTGAAGCCTTTACGGGTTCTTCACTTCGGGTCAGGGATCCGGTTACCAGCGTTTCGATGGCGAACATCCTCCTCAGGGCGCTGATAATGGGTCAAGTTATATCGCCTCTACATGTCTTCCCGATTAAGCCAGGTCACATCTGATTTGTTGTTTACGGGGTTCTTATTTGAACACACTAAGCTAATACTGAGTCTGTTTGACAAAGGAGGCCAATAAACATCGTTTGGAAGACAGAAATATCAATAGAGACTTTGGGTGCACCCTCAGACATTCATGGAGCCCCGCACACCAAATATTTTAGACATTGAGAAGAAGAAGAAAGAGAGCACCAAGAACCACCAACCAGAAGTAACCTGAACATACCTGGAGGATAAATAGGTATTTGCGGCCGAATCTTGACCCGACATCAATCAAACCGCTATTTATATTTTCAACTTAATCGTGAGCCTATTCCCATGAACTTCCCTGAATTGCGACCTAAATGTTTTTGGATTCTCAATTCAATGTGAAGCATTTTTCTTCTCTTGAATTCACTGAACGCTCTCCGATAGGCTTTCATCGTAGAGGTGTAATAAAGCAATTTCCTTTACTAAATAAGTAATTCATTAGTTTTTTGCTTTCCATTTCAGACTACGCAATTCAAGATCTTGATCGTTTGCTATTTAGTGATTGCTTCTTCCATTACCTGTTTTTATTAAGGATGCTTTCGGGTACATTTGTTGATAATTTTCGAGAATATAATTGAAACTATTATCTTATATGACTGGTTGGGGCAAGGAATTTGACGCAATTGTACGCAATATTGACTCACATTAGTCTTACGTTTTACCACCACTTTGAAAACTATGACTACTCCATTTAATTGAGGAAATATAATCGATACCGATTATTATACTCCTCTCTTGGTTTTGGGATTAGTAGATTTGGACCTGCTGGTATAATTTTAACATTGAGTTAACACTAGCATCCAGTGGTCCATAAAATACGCATTGATGCTCTTCTTTGTGAGGACTTTTGATTGAGCAGAAATATAAGCAGAGATTACTAAACAATTATGTAGAACATCTCACCCCTTCTGTTTAACGGGGCCTTCACTCCAAAAAACACACGCCACTCCCACTTCTATCCACTCTATCGTTTGTCATAAACGAAGAAGAATTTTGGGAAAATGTCGCTGCTTGAAATTTCTGCGGGAAACCAGCTTTCAGTTATAATAATTTACAATAATAATCAGTTATAATATCAGTGATTCAAATGTGGTGGTGAAACTCGGCTTCTCTGGTCTTTAAACATTTTGCGTTAACTATAGAGACAGTTTTCCCGGCGTAATGTTACCTGCAGATTAAACTGGGTTCTTTTCTCTTTCCAATTTGATAATTCTCTATAAATCTTTCCTTCCAGTTGACTCTTATTCAATTATATATTCATATTTTGGGCCCCTTTAAATGAATGAAACTTCCGCTGCGAAAATTTATCCTGTAGTATTAAATGAGTGCTTTATTCTTGTTGCTTGCGTATACTATTGAAATCAACCCTTCCTATTGACTCCCATTCTCGGGCATTGATATTTAGTGAATTGCTGATTACTGATATACCACCATGACTTAAACAAATTTCTTCTAGGGCAAAATTGTATGACGAGGGGTATAAATATCTACTAATTAACTTACACCTTGACCTACACTGTCCCTTATATGACCCACATTGGTCGAGCATCCTTGCGGTCTCAGGGGTGTAGTGATCACCTAAACAGTTCAAAGGTTGCAATATCAGCTAATGGTCAAAGATGAAAGCTACAATACCATTACAGTACTGAGACAATGTGTGATTTCTGTGTATCAGCTTCAAATCACAGTTCGATCCTCGAGACAAGGCTGCAAATCGCAAGAATCATTTCAAGCCTTTCGACGCCACTTATTCGTTTTAATTTGGAGTTTAGATCCCCGAAGGTACCTTGAATATCCTCGGATTTACTGTCCATTGCATCGTAGGCGCCAGGGTGAGCCACAGCCACATTCGTCACCGGAGGAAATGGCCCTTTCCCGGGATGGAACAGAACCCCTGGCTCAAACCCTAATGGTCTACCCTTTGCTACCAAGTAATCATTCCACGCCTGACATTACTACAGCTTATCAGTTATATCCCTCCCTTTCCACCCTTCGGGTTCCTTTTTGATTGCGCTTTTAAAGGAGCGGTAGTAGGGGTGGCACATAACCTCTGCTGAAATTAATTCGCTTCGAAGACTAAATCATCAGATAAATCCGATCAAATCAAATCAGAAATATACACCGAATTATTGAATCAATATTTTTTGCAATAATATATTGTCGGATGATACAATGGCCCGCTTTCATGATAGCCATTCATCGAAATTAGCCAGAAAGATGATTGAACCATGGAGGTAAATATTTGAAGCTTTGTAATCCCTAGGGTTCGTTCATTTGTTTCAAATTACACTGATAAGGAGAAAATAAATGTTGGGCAGAGCCTGGCAAAAAATGTTCTTCTCTTTTATTGGTATCAGATTCACATCGAAATGTTGAAAGTGCTACTGTACATACCATACTGGGCATTTTGATGCATGTTGTCGGGTTAATTACAACGGAATATCCCATTACTCAACAATTAATATCGCCCACTAGCCCGGTTAAAACGCCATTTTCATCCTTATTTTACTCTCGCTTGCCGCCCGAAGGCGCGGATGATTGCGGGACTTAATTTCAACTGCGAACGCCTCATGTTCGGTTTCCATTTCCAGCATACCGACCGTTTTGCGTACTATACTAAGCGTAAATCGCCGCGGGAACGAACGTTCTTACCGTCATAATTTGGAATTCCGAACGCTGACTGCTCTCGAAGCGCATAAGTGCTAGTGTATCGGAAAAATAATTTGAGAATTCCAACGGAATAATTGACAGTTGTACTTAGATGATGTGGGAAAGGGCCGGTCGAATATAACGATTTTTTGTTTGAGTCTTCTATTTCAAAGCATTGGTATATTCAATTGGCACTGAATGGCATATGTACCATGTATTTGGCACAAACCATTTATATTATTCGTATCGTAGGTGTAACAGGGTGTAAAAAAACGTCACTAATTTCAGAAGACCAAACATAAAATTAATGAAATAATTATATAAGTCAATTTTACAGATATAAAGTTTTAATATTATTTAATTTTGAAATCAAAACATTTAAAAAGCAATGAAACAAAAATCTGCACCTACGTCCTACATCAGTCGTAGATTTTCTTCGTGTTTTTCACCATACCGTTGTCAAATTCTTAAATAGGGTAGTACTGAATTATACCCGGATTCCATCGTCATCGTACGTACCAACGTAGCCAGATGAAGGGCGTTCACACTGCCTGTTACGCTGTCATTGTAAATAAGTACTTCTCCTTTTAAGACGTTTTCGAAACAGAAGAATCAAGTGAACTCGTTCATTTCCCCATCGCCCATATCGTCTGCCCGCCACTGATTTTCTCAATTTTTTGTCTCAAGCCACATATTCTCTTTCCGTGTAGTAAGCGCTTAACGTGGTTAGTTGGCTGCGTTCGGAACTACGGTTTGCTCAGTTAACCCCGTGCTTCTCAACGGCGTTTGACTCATCCGTCTGTGCCCGCGCGGTGTTGTTGGTGGGAACCGGGCAAGAGCACGCGCGATGAGCAATGCTAGCACCTCATTGAGGTCGCTCGAACGCCTGGACGCTCGATCACGAGGGTGAAAACGGTCACTAAGCATCGAGTGTGGCACTGAAGGCAATAATGCCGTCGGGCACTTGTAAGAGAAATAGAGCCATACCGTGGCGCTGTGTGAGCCATATGTTGATCCATATCCGTGGTCTTCTCCATCATCAATACGTAATTAATTTGTCAAACGTTTCAGTCACGGGATGTTTAGGTACTATGTACTATTCTCATTTTTCTTACCTCATGCTCTACACATGCGGTCAAAATGGGTCAAGGAGTCAAATTTGCTAAATTGTTTCCAAAGGCAATTAATTACCAGTTTCATTTTACTCTCGCATTCATCGGCCATCTCGCCTGCTCTTTGGGTCTGAGTATTCTCTTTGTAGGGAGGCATACCTACCTCCGAGTGGACTCGGATGAACTTGTAGTTTTGTTGTTTCTTCTAGTGTCATCCTTTGGAATCGCTGCATCCAGTACCGGGGATCTCTGACATTTTATTTCTGGTAATACGCTCATTCCGCAGAAATCTATTGCTTTCTTCCATTCTGTGGTCTTGAGTGGCGTTATTTTGGTTTTGCGGTCAATATTCGAAACTCAAACGTGTCCTTCATAGGATGTTCTCCAGCGCGGAAGCCGCCTCCAATCATCAGTGGCCATGGGCCGCAGAAGCGAGGCGTCGCCGATCACGCATCGCCGATCCCTTTTCCCACCGATTAAGTCATTCGTGCGCGGAGCATGAACCGGATTCCGCTAGCCTTGCCTGCTGATCTGTGGGACAGTAAGGACTGAGCTGCCTGGTGGAATCCAACGCTGGAGGAGGGCACTTGGTGAGTGGTTGGTCTACGGTGTGAAAAGATGGGCCGTGGTGTGCGCGAACTCGCACTAATGTCGTCCCCACCGAGGTGCCCCTTGCTCAGGGCACTATGATTGTGACTGCGAGTGACGTGTGAGGGGGTCAGAGGGATTGAGAGCGTGAGGCCGGATTCCGGCATTCAGACGAAAAATCGACCCAACGAACGCTAGTCTTAATCAGTGACGTGAAATATTTGTCACATAATCGGTAACGTGATCACTACGAGACAATCATTTTCTTAGTTTATACTTTGCGAAAAATAATTTTTCAATTTTTATTTTTTGCTTATGATGATTTTCGAGAAGGCGTTTGATAGGGTAAACTGGGAAAACCTATGAAAGATTTTGCAGAAGATAGGAGTAGACTGGAGGGATAGGCGACTTATTCG
>LYUA01003074.1:87297-99684 GCA_002093875.1 Calopteryx splendens
ATTCGTCAAGGTCGTGACGTGAAAATGTCGTCGTTGTCGAGACTCGACGATTTCAAAACGTAACTGAATCCCATGATGTCAGTCGATTAAGGGGAGTTGCCTACAAAGAGAATTGAAAATTTCTCTAGATGGTGCGTTTTAAAGAAGAGAACATTTATTTTACTTCTACCGGTTTTAATATTAACCAAACTCTTTTTTCGACTCTTGAGATTTTACTTTTTTTTGCTATCCATGGAACAGATTTAACATGTTCTTTAGGGGATTGAAGATTCATGCATGAGGCATGCACCAACTCGTATGAAACTATACTTATAGCGGGAGAAATATTTTACAGGAGTCATAGAAAAGAAATAGTGCAAAAATGAGAATTTTTTTCGACGGATAAATCAATCAATTGTTCCATTTTGAATATTAAACACCGAAAGTTTGTAAGATCAACGACCAATTACTTTGAGGCAGTCTTATTGTACTTTTTGTCTATTTTTTCTAAGGGCATTCAACTATTTTGAGTAACACTGGTAATTGATTCCGGACCAGGAACAGATTATATGGCCCAAGTACGGGTAAAATGCCATTTATGTACTTTGAGGAGTGCTGACATAAAGTAAATAGTACATTTTCTTGGGACACGGCGTATATTTTCAATTATATGGGGGATTGGTGATCCCGTGGCATGGATCCCGTGCTTCGCGACAAACGGGGGCATCAAAATCCCTCCCGTAAAGCAATTCAAACTCCCTCTTGACTCACCTTCCCTGGCAGCCCACGTTTTGCCAGTCAACGGGATCTTGACTAAGGACATGCCCATCTACGTGGCTAGCACCCGCCTTTTGGGTGTATCCGTTTCTCCGTGTATCTCTCCCCTATATTTTATTTATGGGCCCGTTGCGTGCGCCCTCCTACACACACACACACACACACCCCCTACATCCTTCGCCCATCACTATTCTGACGCACGGCCCCTTGTTTTCGCAACGCCCGGGTGGTCACCACCCCATGCCCCACATCGTCAGTGCCATTTGTTCGGACTTAGGTTCTTGCCCACCCACTCGCTATCCGCCCTTTGACAAGCCGTTATCCAACCACTTCCCGACCTAAATAATTCTCACCTTATATTTTATTCCAAAACAACCTTCAACATTCCAATCGTCAACTCGCCATATTTTCGCATCTAGAATTAAAAGAGTTAAGGTCATGACTTAGTGAGATGCAACAGATCCCAGTTTTGTCAAATATATTTCGATAGCTTTCACTTTCAAGTGTTAATAAGTGTGTCAACTCCTACTCCTTTCACTAGCTTCGAACATATTCAGTTAATGCTGATTCACCATTGCTAAAGTTAACAAGAATATGATCATATTGCTCCGAATCACAGATGTCAACAATAATAAATATTTAATTCATAATGATAATTTACAGTGAAATTTGAAAATTGCTGAAAATATTTTCAGTCCCTAGGATTAACAGATTATTCACTGTCAAAAATCAGTAATGGATTTTTTCTTTTTACTTGTCAGGAAATAGTTTCAAAGCATTTTTTTTAAACTAAAAAATCATACCATGTGCCTTTGGCACTAACAATCATCAGGCTTCTTTAACTTTAAATTGTGAGATGAAGCAAGGAGTCCCAAACGATTGTGAACCAGCGCGCCATTTCCTGTTTCTCAACGAGAAATTCGAAAATATTGGGACTTCCAAGTTATTTAACAACTCCCCAGATTACGTGGGAAGCATTATGACTACATCGTTCCACAAAAACGAAAATATTTCGCATTTAATTGTTTAATATTGGTTATAAAACTTGGGCTTATTTCATGTTTGTAAAAAATATTTTTACTGCAGATAATAACATCGTACATAGGAGTCATGCTAGAGTTTCTCTTTTTATGTTAGAATTGAGAAATAACTTCTGAGGGGAATCAATCACTGAACGGTACACAAAAAAGAGATGCAATCAAATTATTCCCTCGGTTAAAAAATTAATAATTAATTATAAATGGTTCACCTCCATTACGAGTACCTCAAAACCATGGTAAGGTTTAAATATTAAGGATCCTATATCCATAGTTTCTATGGATAGAGTATTAAATTTACCATTTATACCAAACATTATTACATTTATACGAAACTGCCCAGGGTACCAGTAGGTATTTTATTTTTTGGTTCTTCTTCAAGTCTCATCCCCTCCTCACCTTTCAGTGATGACTCTTCCTCCACCACCGAAGTTTTACTATCGCTTTTATCGCATGAACTCAGTTTCCGCTGGGTAATAAGTCTCGTTCGCGCTCTCCTTCCGTGAAAAAGTCACATTTTTTTTCTAATTCTCTCGACCCATCCCCATCATGATCTACCCATTCCCATCATGATCTTCCCATCCCCGTCATGATCTACCCATCCCCGTCATGATCTACCCATCCCCATCATGATCTATCTACCCATCCCCGTCATGATCTACCCATCCCTATCATGATCTACCAATCCCCATCATGATCTACCCATCCCCATCATTATCTACCTACCCCCTCGATTTCCTCCGATATGCGAAAAAGTATCTCCCTCATCCTACGCTTGTAAAGTTTTATGGAACGACACGACCTGGCGTGAATCCCCTGCCCAACAGCCTTCATCTTAAGGGGAGTAATGCATGGTGTTCATCTCCCCCTCCTGTTATTGCCGTTATTATCCGCCGCATCCCCCCATCAACTCTATCATCCCCCGTCCCTCCATGATAAATTCGTTCCCAGCCGTTAAATAAATTTCTCATTCCGAAATTATGACCAGGTGCAAGCAATACTGTGCTCTTTCATGTAAATAAAAAATGATCCAGCACTCAGGGAAATAGGTTTTGCCGAAGGTCATGGAAATTATTGTGCACATCATTTTGATTCTGGTATTTTAAATTCCTCAACCTGAAAGAATACGTATCTTCGGGTCTTGCTGAAAAAAATAGTATTATTGCTGAAAGAATTATTCCCCAAATTCATTCCCTATTATACGTGAGAGAGTTTTGCTTCCTAATAATGAAAAGCAAACGGGAAATACCAAGCAGAGCAGAACGAGCGTGGAGGGGTTTATATCGACAGTAAAAAAAACAATATCTGACATGCAATTAAAGCAGACTTGGATATCAGAATTCGGTTGATAAAATCTTATTTTCATAGTCTTATCTTTTCCGGACATGAATTGTATATGATAGCAGCAGGAGATACGTGCCAATGACGATAGAGCAGAAAAACCCATAAATATTTGACTGATGGTCATTTCATAAGACATGCCAATTTCCTTAATTATGGCTGAATACGATTTTAAATATCTCGCAGATCATTATCTTACCATTTAGGATTGAATCGACGTTAATATCGACTCTGAATTGAGAATTAGTTAACGAAGAAAATTATTAACGGTTGTTACTACAGTTACTCAATATATCCTCAATCATTCCAAGAATAAATAACGCTATGATACAATATATGTATGTAAAAATGGAAATGAATTCCAGCATGGATTTATAGGTCTCTAAAGAAAACTAATTTAATCCGAATCAATCGGATTATTTGTCAAAGTAGTTGCATGATGAAGGAACATAATAATCCTCATTCTCATTTTCTTTTCACAGAGATACGCACACCCGTTAATCACAATGAGTTCATGGGCCACCGCATATATTAACACCAACTGATATAAATGGCACCAAAAATATTAAATATACACCACATCCCACCGTTTTCAGCTACTAACCATTACTTCACATCGCTGCACGTGCGGTATTCCTATGAAATATATTGCTGGAGGCTTTTCTGCATGACGGGAAATGCAACACTAATGCTTTCGGCTCCCGTTAGATTCAAATAGCGCGCTGGATGAATAATAGAAAGCATCGCAGGCAGCCAATGGAGGGATACGAGGGTATGCCGTATCTAGTAAAATAATCATCGTTCTTTGTTAACATTTCCATGCAAATTTCATGGAAACACGTTTATTTATATCAAATAATAATTAGTAAACACGTTCATAATATAACAATTTCAATTAATAATATAATAACCGATATCAATCACTTTACAAACCACAGGATGAGGCAAATAATTACAAAATTTTGTGACACAGTAATATCATCAGGAAAGCAAATTAAAAGTTTATTAAATGCTAGTGAATAACGCCTCTTCCCTCATTCCCCAGCAATTCAATGCAGCGGCACTTTTCATTCTACGCTTCCTCTCTCTTCCCGCCAACCCACCACCTTATTGGCGATGCACATAAAAACGATGCCAACGGCCGGCAGAAGATGATTAATAATTGATAGCCGAATCTTGTTAAACCTGCTCTATGGCTTGTAAGCTTTTTAATCACTATATAGACTAATTTTACAGCATTGGCACACATCAGCTGACGCTACAACGTAAAGTACTAGTTGATTAATTGACATTGAAACTTTGAATTTATAATGAACACTTAATTAGATAACTACATTTCCTATGCCATTTGGTAAACGGTGGTCTATTTATTTGAGCAGATGTGAACACAGTTAATTTCACTTATTACGCACCTGGCACTGAATCAAAAGAATTTGTTTCTTCTAATCCAAAGTTTTTTTCCTAAATTTGTTTTTAGTGATACTGGGACAATATTTACAGGTTGGATAGTATCTTTATGATGGAAAACAATTCTATCACATATATTAATATAAATGGTACCCCAATGGGTGTACCACGGTCTATGTGTGGATAGCTAACTAGAGGAGGCGTTTATTCAATTCTCTAGTTAAAGGCTGAGGCTTTGAATTTTTATCGAACGTTTCCAAAAAATATGCTCCAGGTTATTCTGCTCATTTCAAGGCGGCAACAGATGGGCAGGTAGGCAGCGACAACGTAAGGCCTGTCATTCAAAGGTCAACGCCAAAAGTAATATCAAAATATCTCTCACCTCCCACGGAACGCAATCTTCCTCATAAAACGTAATTTCACAGCCACTTTTGTGATCCATTCCACGGATGATAAGACATACCATTTATTCAGGAGAGAAGATATAGGGCCAATTGGTTCATTGACTTCGAGCGCAGGATCATTTATTCTGTTTTCGGGAACGGGTTGAGCAGGAACCTTACCCTGCCAAGATGAACGTCTCTTTATCTTTCATTGGCTGTCACTTTTATGCCCCTTGCCGAGTTTTTACGCCTTCTGAAACGACATGTCTATTACCCCGTCCCGTCTTTCTTTATCTGAATCAACGATAGTAAAATTTGATGCACGGAAACGTTTTAAGCATGCATGAAAATTCATCAAAAACCACGGAAACATTTTAAGCATGCACCAAAGGCCAGTCACTAAGAAGGCTTGCATTGCATTGATTGCAAGGCATTCAATGAAATGCAAGGCATGCAAATCATTGCATTGCAAGGCATTGATTTTAGTCTAACGTTTCAGTAAATCGATTAAACACTAATTAGATGCACGAGAAATTAAATGCAGCCTTTTCTCATTGTTCTTAATTTCTCTTAACTGCGTGGAGAATTTATCTACGTATCTCCAATACAATGGAATCGAATTTTTGGCTGGTGGTGGAGTTCAATACCTTGAATATTTTTAGATAGTCTAGAAACATTTCCTCCTAAAGGGAATGATACCAACTTGCAAATCCAGGTATTTACGTTTATTCTGAAAAAATAAATACAGATGTAACAATGCACTGGGTAAATTATGCACCGTCCCGCATTCAGATGCAGATTATTTATGTTATGACATGTCATTTTTATTTAAATATATTTCTTTCAGTGATCGTTACTGATATACCTACACGAAATGAAAACACGATTCACGAAGCATTTGAGACATACCTGAAAGTACCAAAAGAGGAAATTATTTTCCACTGAGTTTAATATTCTACACAGTGAGCATCTAACAAATATTCCTCCAATCATTTGCAACAAAATTGAGCATGGTTCTTTAGAACACATGAGAAAATATAAACGATGGTAGTATGATACCTGCTGGAAGATAGCTGGGAGAAGCAGCGGCTAATGCACTTGCTTCTTCCGCTACCAACTCGGGTTTAACTACCGGCGGAGAACGATTTTTCAGTGGTGATCCTATTCCAATTTGAGCACCGTGTGGAAGGCATTTTCAGAGAAATTACCTATCCAGGTGCGTTGAAAATTATACTTTTTACCTATTCTTCATTTAATTAAGATTAGTGTGATTCCCGCCCAAGGTTTATCTCCAACTTTCTAACACTACGATCAAAAAACATTCAGGTGGTAGATATGTAGTGGAACTGTGTTAACATATTTAGAAGATAAATAAAAGAGGTGCTCAGAACAAAACTTATATTAGCTAACAACTCATTTCAAAGCTCTCGATTTTTAGTCAAAGTGCAACGCTGCGTAGCTAGATTTCCTTTGTATAATGTATGCATGCGTATGCGTGTGTGTTTGCAAGGCAGGTAAGCAAGTAGAAAGAATGGGTTTGCTTAAAAGAGATGAGGGGAGGAAGAGTTTAGGGAGATGTAAGAGGGTTAAGTGCAAAAGGAAGCAAATTCGTGTGAATACATATTCAAGGATGGTGGAAGGCGGGAATTAAGGAATATAGGTAAGATAATGCGAGGTGTCACGAACCTAAGAGATTTACTTAGCTGTTGAGGTAAAGTCACATGACTACAAATACGAAAGGGGATTGCTGAAATAAATGAACGCCTACCGAACGCTTTTTCTTTGCCCTATTATGACTTTTTTATTTCGCATTGTCTTAGTCCGCTACATCACTTATTCAGTGAGAATTGCTACCACACATTGACTTTAAACTTATAGTCTCAGGATGATATGTTTCTTCATCAAATATTATATTATGTTTCGTACAACAAGCCCATCATCATAGTACTTTAAAATATTCTATGTTTATTCTTATTTGACTTTTTTTCACGGAAAGGTACCTACCGGAAACCTGATTTCTTAAAAATTTTTACTGAACCCACTTGAAAAACAATAAAATATCATCAAAGGCACGATGTGTCTAATGGCTGCAATTTCTTTAAGATCTACGTATTTTTATTTCTATGAGTACGCTCTAGCTTGTGGAAAATAGATTACTTTCACTGCTACAGGGCTCTTCAGTTCGATTGAATCAGGAAAAACCCAATGCCCACGCCAAGTACCATTTTAATTATTCACCATATGTCGCGCTATTCACAACTATTCCTACCCCATCGCCATTTCATTCGTTTATCACAGTTGCTCCCAGTCATTAAAAATACGCTTCAGATTGTTCCTGGACAGTTAAATACAGATAAAAAGCAGGCAGGTAATGCACCAACCGTCATGCGGCAGAATGTTGCATCTATCCTTCTTGGTGGAGAAGGCGACTGGGCAAGTAAGGCGTAGGCAGGTAAATCACGCAGGAATTCGTATAAGTATCAGACGACTGAGGGTGAGGTGGAAAAATGATGGGAAGATGGACACAAGCGAGCGTGGCCTGCGCAGGAGTTGGAAAGTAGATGGGACCCCGACCAAATTACCCCCATTCTCCCTTCTCTCATTCTGCGGACCACCCTCCCCTCAAGGAAAGAGAACCTCTTCTCATTTTCTCCCAACACCCGCCGTCGCTTTTCCTCCTCGCATCGAGCAAGAATTTCTCCTTTTTTCCTGAGGCCCAATCTCCCCCCCCCCCATTCCAATCTCCCCCACTGTCTCTCAACCAGCGCTCATACACCAGTACATCTGAAACGTTTTACGGGGGGACGAAAACAAAAACGTTAACCACACCATGTTGCAAATATTCAATTTTCAAGGTTTTCATATGATTCCGAGTTCAGATGACCTTTAAGTACACATCCGGAATGTTTTCTTATGCATGTTAAGGGAAATTATAATAATTAACTTGATTTATGTAATGATGCGGTAGAATGAGAAAAAAATGTTCTACTTGTGCGGACGGGATTAAACGGAGGAATAACATGAACCACTGTTATAACAGTAATTAACTTGCACTAATATTTCTGTTGATCGGAAAAATAGTACTTGCGATTTTTGACTGCGGGGCAAAATATTCATCATAAATATATTAAGAGTTAAAGGCCGTGCTGAAAACGGCTCGTGCAACTCTGAATTTTGCAGGAAAATATTTTAACGATTTTCACTTCTTATTACATCTCTTTAAACTGAGCAAAATGAATACCTTGAAAAAAACGCGCGAACTCAGATGGGCCACTTCGTCTTAGCTACTGGTCGTGTGCGCTCACTCTGCAAGTCTCAGCTACACCAAACAATGCATATGTAAGTTTGGAGAAATAATGAGACGAGTGATAGCACACATCCGTGGCACGCGGTGACCAACCGGAGGACCAAGTGCACTCCCGGAGGCGCACGATGTGTAGAAGTAGAGTGTACAAGGCCTGAGCGTGCAACAGCAGTGACATTGGGAGACGTAGAATGTACAGTGCACGCAGACCGACGCATATGAATGATCACTTTTTTATGACTTTGACGTATTTCATCCGTATTTTTTTTTGTTTTAACGGTTTCTGACTCCTTTTTATTTGATTTGCATCCCTCCTTCCGATTATGAATCGGTCCAATTAAGATCATATTTACTAATCGTTGAGTGCAATGAGGAAGAACGAAAAAAACAACCATACATCACATCGCCGAGTGAAAAACAAAAATTGGATCCTCTGATTCGATTGAGTTGCGAGAGGAAGGCGGTATCCGAGCCAAGGTGGAAGCTTTCGCTTTTGGAGGAAGGACTACGGCAAGAAGAGGAAAACGGAATGCGACAAGGGGGCGGCTCAAACGAATTCCATGGATCGCTGTCAAAATATAAGGTGTGCGGTGGAGAAAACGGGTCGGAGATTTTCGTAACGGGCGAAATTGAGAAAAAGAGGCCTCCATGGAAAATATCCCCCGTAATTTTTTTAAACTTGTGCAAGGGTGACATTGGGGAGGCCCATTGTAATTTAACAGTGATTCCTACCATACATGAAAGGATAATTAACGGATACAGAAACAGGGGCGACAGTCCATGGGTGAGTTAATTTTATCGAAGAAAGCGCCTAATGGAGTTGGATTTCGTGACCTGACGGAAAGTTAGTATTTATTTCCATATTAACATGCATTCTAACTAATAAGTATATCACTCATGTTAACTGATCAATGTTATAGATTATATATTAGAGGAACAGGAGATATTAATTTGATAACCTTTCCAAATGGCTTGTGAAGAAAACTATAATGACTTTCCACTGCTGGAAACGCCTCTCGAAGACTTCTTTTGGAATGACCTTCAGCTCTGCCGTCGCATTGTACATATTCTCCTAGCTACTCTCTATCATATCCCGCACTTTGGGTAAATGATACATGTTTTACAGAGACCCGATTTATTTCACGAGCTAATACAAAAAGTTGCATCAACCCACATGGCCGTCTCACATGCCTTCACACACCGCATCACCACCTGTTGACATGTTCAAACTTACCGAGACAAAAGACAATCACAATAAAAACAACAAGCGACAAACACAGTAGATATCACACTCTCATGTCAGGGTCATACCCGTAGGCCTATGGCTCATCTCCATTAATCATGGTGCTGAGTAACTGTGATCGGTGTTGGTAGTTTCCAACATGTCCAGCGCTACGTCACTCTCTGTTCCTGCGTCAGCAGCTAGGGAACAGATTTTAGAACCACTCGGAGAACGTCCAATTTCTCCTGTAAAATTGCATGTGCGGAATCTTTGCTGATCCCAACCTTAACAGCGATTTTATCAGCTTGGGTTTCCCTCAGGGCGTCATCATCTCCAAACACCTGCCGAATCATATGAATATTTTCGGCCAGGAAATCACCAGCAGCCACCAAATTTAAAGTATTTTGTATTTTGGCTCAATGTTTATGTTGTAATATTGAAGTTATTCTGTATACTCTAGACCATACAACGATGAAAGACAAGTTGGTAGCAGCCAATATTTTTCAACTTTTTTTTCAGAAAGGAGTAGGTTTTGGTGCATAAATTATTATAAAATTGTGCTTAATACAAGGAAGAATAGAGTGAAAAATATATAATTTTATTTTATAAATCAGAGTTGATGCTTAAAATCGGAGTGCTATACTTACTTCAATTGCTAATTGGGATAGATAGGGTCACACTCTTGAGATGCGTTTTTATTATGTTCGACGGAGCGGACAAAGGATATAAGTTGCCTTTAATGCTGTATAGATTTTTTAGTAGATTAGTAACACATTAGTAATAAAAAAATATGATCCAAAGTAAGAGTATGATTTAATCGAGACAAATTAATATTTTCACACACTTTCATTGATGTGCCTTCTTCGTAATAAGTACAAAGATATAATAATGTATGCACCAAAACCTACTCCCTTCTTAAAAACAAGCTGAAAAATTTTGGCTGCTACCACCGTGTCTTTCACCGTTGTATGGTCTGGAGTACATAAAATAATTTCATTATTACAACATAAACCTTAAGCCAAAGTACAAAATACTATTAATTTGTCATTTTCTTAATTACGGAATTGCAACGTTATTATGCATACGGAGTCTGTCTGAAATGGATCTGACCTTACATTTTCACGCGCAAAGTCATTACGGTAAGGTATAACAAATTTCCACAATTGAAAGGAATACCTTCAGGTTTGTACCCAAATTATCGCACCATATCCGTGTGCATACACTGACCCGGATGCTGGCATATAGTCTCTGAAGCATTTTCAGCACTTAATGTCCATATTAAACTAGACTCAGTAATTGAGTTCAAGTGATTGATATTGAAATCGTGGTAGTAAAAACATTGACCGGTCTCATGGGTCGATCATGACAAATGGGAAGTAATGCCGAATATTAGACTATTTCAAGCCTAAAATAAGAGATTCCTAAATTTGAGGTTTTATAGGATTAGAAAAAATAGAAAGCAAACGCTAAATGAGAAAAAAAATGTAAATAATGATGTAAGATAAAGAATCGTAAAATCGCAGGAAAGAGTTTCCTCCGGCCACGTTTCCCATCATTTTGATTACTACTCAAAAGAAATATTTGTAGTCATAAAATTGAATGTGACCTCTCCATTAATTTTCCACTTTTCTGCGGGCAGGGAAGAAATGACATATTCGCTTCAAGACTATTCATTTGGGATTTAAATGGCTTTTCAAAGTGCTTGGGATGAGACGTAAATGGCTATTTTTTTAAAAATATATTTTAAATCCATTTATTCATCCTGTCGCACATTGACTAGGGAATAAAATTAACCACTCTGACGTAGGGGCCTGCCTTCATTCGCGGGGTAAAAAGTCCAAAAAACCTTCATAATTAAGAAAAAATACGAAACGTCAGCGCATTTCAACCTTAATGGCTACAAAGGGATTCTCGCGGGAATGAGGATTCTTTAGCACACGAAAATAACCTGGGAGTCAGGCTCATGGGATGATCTGAACGATTGGGCTTTTGTTTCTCATGGATCCTCTAAGGGTTTCTGGGAAAAATTTCAGCTATGCCATGAGAAAAATCTCGTTCTCCCGAGGAGATTTCCATTTTGAAGCTTAACAAGCGCCTTTGGCCTCCCTTCCCTCCTTTCACCCGCGTGCGGTCGCGTAAATATTTCTCTCTCCTACTCTTCCACAATAAAACTAATTTCCACTGGCAATGCTTCCAACAATCAATTGAACCTACATTATTTACAATTTGGGATTTGTTCAAGGCAAACGCAAATATTGGTTATTTATCAAAATTCGCCGATTTTTATTGATAGCGTGATACTTGCAACATCATTTGCATTCACCTCATTATTTTAACAGTGTTCAATTGCCATTTTTTGAAAAGATTCTTTCAAAGAAAAAAAAATATAATTACTGTCCTAGACAAGGACATCCTAAATTTGAACTACGTAAACAAAACGAGGGAGCAATGATTGCAAACAGGATGTATCACTGCAAAAATAATACCGTATTATAATTAGTATTACACCTGACCTTAGTATTATAACTCATTAATTAATTATAATGCCTATTACTGATCAATAGACTCTATTTAATAATTTCAAATTCTTTTTTAAAACCGAGATTTTGATTTTTTTTATTCTAGTTAGTGTGCTGATAGTAGCAAATAATATTATTGTTACCAAAGAGGAACTCTCCCTTCCATTTTCCCTACCATTCCAACTAACCAATTGTGCCTCGAGATGCGTTCAATCCTTAGAATCATGGCGCTGGAGGAAAATGCTGAAAGTAGTCCCAGATTATTTTAATTTATGCATGAAACTTATCCTTTCTTATTTATCGTTATCAGTGGTTATGAATGATACTTATATACGGAGCAATACCTCAATGTCTTTCCAACGAAGGCTTCCGCGATGTTTAATGATGTGGTGCTGAAAGGTTTCCGGTGCTCCATCGC
>LYUA01003076.1:61539-72110 GCA_002093875.1 Calopteryx splendens
CCCGGTTCAGGTGAATGATTTTTTCACTGTGAATTTTTCGCATATATATACTCTAGTTAAAAGACCAGTGCACTATCCACTTGACAACCACACCCCAGTAAATAATGCTGAAGCTATAAATAATGACACATTAGTATGTGTATGAGTGACATGTGGACATGCCAACTGCAGAATTTAAAGGTTTGCATTTGCCTATAAAGTCAGCAACCAAAGAGAAGATATTGGAGAAAGTATTCAATAGCTTTCATCCATATTAGCAGTAGCAGGTTCGTGCCTTGGAATTTGCTATAAGATATACCATTCCAGAGAATTATTGTTGCATTTGGCACTTACATTAATCACCTTATTTCAATAAAATCTTTGTCATTTGTCATGGCAGTCTAAGGGTTGAAGGTCAGCCTAATCATCAGCCATTAAACTTGCCAAGAGAATAATTTTTGTTTTTCAATATGGCAGAAATAATTAAATAAGTGTAATAATATCTTTTCATTTTATAGGTAAAATGAAAAAAATAATGGTAGTGGTTTCATATGATATAAAAAAATGGTGTCAATTGTAAATTAATATGAACAAAATATTCTTTAAAATATTTGTAGAAAGAGATGTATGAATAATTTTTTACGAAAAATAGATAGAAAATATGAAATTATAAAAATACTTATAGATTCAAATGACAGATTTATTAAACAATGAAAAGAGCAAGGGGATAGCAATTGTAAAACAAAATGAGTTAAACTCCATAGAAACAATGTAAACAATAAAATAATTGACATTGTAAATTGTTTTTCTCAGGTAGGCCTGATTTAAATTATTTTCCTTACAGTTATACTATGTTTAGCTGAGTTTCAAATAATGCATACACGCCCATTTTAAGTGTTGTCAATTTACTAAATTCTGAAAATTTTCCATGACTGTACATTTGTCTAATAACTGTATTTATTATGGTGGACTAATCATCCAACAGAATTGTTGGCAGTCAAAAAATGATGCAGTCTTTCAAGCAATTAGGCTCCAGACTATCATTGTGCTATGGGAATATTTTACAATCTTGCATAAAACAGCCTCAAAAATCACAAACATTTTTAAAAAATTCTATTCAAAATGTCTTCACCAACAAGGGAAAAAGCATCCATTATGCTTCCTTTCATAAAGGTATTAAAAAGGATTGTCTTGTAGATTATGAATCAATTTGAGTGGAATGAAAATACTTTTGTTAATTACAACTTAATGCAACAGCAGCACTTCCATCAAATGATAATTCTTCCTTAAAAAAATATTCTACATCCCCTGAGACACTTATGGATCCTAAGTGCAAAGTTGCCATTGTCACTGGAGCAGCAACTGGAACAGGCTATAGTATCACTAAAAGTCTTTTATGCTGTGGTTTAAAAGTGCATATCTCTCTACTGATAATACCAATACAAGTTTATGAGGTACTTAATTACTGACAGAGCTGTGGATGATTCATTTTGTGTTTTTATAGGTGCTTTTAGTTGACATTGATGGAACTGCAGGGGCAAAGGCAACACATGTCCTTGGTGAGCAATTTGGTCATGGTAGCGTGCTTTTTTACCATGGTGATGTAACCTGTGAAGGTCATATTCATGGTAAGTAGTGGTGAATGGTGACTTTTTAAAGCAGATACTACCTAAATACTTATTCATTTTTTTGGTTGTGAGCCTACATACTTGCTCATTTGTAAGATGCCATGTGCTCTATTATCAAATGCAAATATATTGTGCATTAAGAAAATTTTAGACATACATGGCAAGAAATATTTGTTTTTCCCAAAGAGACTTTCAGCATGCTTATTCCTTCCCATTAATATTTTACATGGTTCTGATGCAAATTGAAAAATTACTTGCATCCCCTTCATATATCTTATGTATGAATTTGGATCTTTGGGGAAAGAGGAGATAGGGGGGATGGGGTGTATTGTGTGTTTGAAATCAATAGAAATTACCTCTATAACTATGGAGTCATTTGATGGCAATATGATTGGTTCAAAATATTGGTGTTTGAAATACTTGCAGTAAAAATTTTTCAGTGGTTGATATTACTCCTTAGTTAATTACTTAGTCTACAAACCCAACCCCTCTTATCTGAGCTGTAGATAATTTATTATTGGTAATCTACCGGTTAAGGTAAGTCTCTGATGGACTCACTCCTAAAGAAATCCTTTCTTCATTTCTGCATACTTCCTGCCATACTTCCTGCCTTCATTCCATCCAACATGGCTAATCTTTGCCTCCCTCTCCCTCGCTTACCCAACATTCTACCTTCTATCACATTCTTCAGCAATCCATCGCCACTTAGCACTCCCTTCATCCACATCTCCTGCATTCTTTGAATTTCTCCCAATAGCCATCTCTCCTCTCCTGTAGATAAGTAACATTACAAAAAAACTAACTAAATAACTACCATAATGCATAACTATACTAATTTGTGGGAGACTTTGCTTATTTTATAAGGATCTGTGTTATGAGTTAAAAATTGACATGTGGAGAGCTTGGTGAGACTTACTTACTTTTTAGCAGGGCCTATTATCTGCAAATTGAAGGATTGGAAATGACTTCCCCCTTGATCACCACTCCTCACAGACCTTTCTATGGATCATTTGTAGGAATAACTAATCAATCCTGGTTCATTAAACACATAACACACTAATTGTTGGCTCCATAACATTTTTAGTATGCTTTTTAGTATGGACTGAAATGAAAGGGATATTAGATATTTTTTTGAACTCCTTAAATGCATACATTTCACCAAGAAAAGGGAACCAATGAAAGTTTGAATTTCCAAGTTATTACTGTTTCCATGGACAATAATAGATATTACTTCATTTTTATAAAAATTGCCAGGACTGAGAGTTTGATCCACTTCAACTCCTGCTACCACATTTCCCAGAAACTGTCAGCTTTCCATTTCCTTCTAAAAAGGCTATTAACCATCTCATTATGAGATAAAATTTCAATCAGGAATAGAAAACATAAAACCATGAATATAATGCAAATATGATTGAGGGAATTCATAGCAAAAACACTCCAAAAGATCTTTGAGACATATTTAATGCAGTTGGGGCAACAGATAATGAAAAATTGTGGTGCCAAAATTGGGATACCCAAATAGAAAAAACTTTTCCTAAGGGTTAACTCAATTTTTAATATTATATATTAAGAAACTATTTGAAATCCCTGCAGAACAAAAAAGGATGGAATCAATTGAATGGAAAAAAACAATTGTAAACTCAAATGCCATGTTTGTGTGACTCCATGGACATGGAAAATAGTGAGATCTTTTAAAATATGGGAGAAAGTAAAAAAGCAGAGCTTCACAAAGGAAAACTTAAATCAGTCACATTTAGCAAAATACACGTGCAAAGAGGACCATTACTGTCATTTCATCTCAAAACTTCCTCACAAAGGAGGGCAAGGAAATAACACACCCGGGAAGTTGAAGATTTAGAAGATCTAAGCAAAGGAAAAGCTAATCAACAAAAATGTCTGTTTCCTTCACCCTCCTTCCCTTATGCCCTTCCTACCTAACTGAACACAATGATATAATCCAGTTCATAACAGTCTTCTATATCCGTTTATATCACAGTATCTCCTTAATCTACTCCATCTGACTTAATTGCATTTTCTCCGTCAAATCCCACTCTTCTTTCATCCTATCAAACACTCCTTTGTTTACCTTCATCTCTATACAGATTAAATCTCACCCTCATTTATACCTTATTTTCAACCACCTCTCACCTAAACCCATTCTCTTCTCAAAGTAGTTTAACAGCTCACACGATTGTCACAAATGGAGTTTTAGTGGAATAAATCATTCCAGTTTATAAACATTGATTTTATCTCATAACATATGCCAGCGAATATTGCATCTATATTAGGCATGGTTTGAGTCTCTAATACTTCTTTTGCTAAAAATATTCTTTCTTCTATATATTATACATGCATCATGTAAATTCACATGCCTAGGTACGTAATTGAGTTTAGTATATAAAATTTCTAAAACTTTTGTAGCATCATTATTTATGCCCCTCATTGTTATTGTTCCTAGATCAAATTATCCAATGATTACAACTTTAATTTACTCCTCACTTTTTATTGCAACTGATATTTTTTATTTTAAAATGAGAATAAATTTAATGAGCAAAAAATTTTATATTTCCTCTCTTTTTCAGGGTAACATAGGTGTAGGTATGTGATGTTTATTTAAAATTTAATTTTAGCAATACTTACAACTATTATTTAGGTAACTATGTTTTTCATGTAATCTATAGTTTTCAGTGATATGAACTCAAATAAAATACAAAAAACAAAGCTAAACTCTTGTTTATAATAGTAACAGAGTTTAGCTCTGAAATTTTGACAACCATTAGAATATCTAGAATTAATAGTTGCACATGCTTATTTATGAATATATTTTCCAGCTTTTTTCAGAAAGTGCTTTGACCATTTTGGTGCGGTAAATGTCCTTGTAAATCATGCTAGTGTCATTGATGCAAGCAACTGGCCAGGTGAAGCGGATATAAACTTTGTAAGTAGATATTATGAAGTTATTTTAGCAAGTTATTTTATGCATAATAACATGCAATAATTTTATTAGGTGAGATGATGAATGCTCTTTAATAATTGTTGAGAATTTTCATGCTAACATTCTGGTGCCTTCATACTGGCTAGAGAAAATTTAATCAACCATTCCATTTGTAACTTATTTTGAAATGTTGATAGCAATGTGTACTATTGTCCATTCACATAGAAATGAACCTTTATAATGAGTAACAAAATCTGAGCTTTGACTGACTAAGGCTTTTCCTTGGGCTGAACGCTAGATATTTCTTTGTGTTTGAGACCAAGATACTCTCTGGGTCCTTACATCTGAGAAGATAGCAGGGATGAAGCTGTCAGGTGGGTTAGAGAGTAACAATCACTGGTCATTCGCTCTGCCACAACACCTGGGCTGGGCCATTAAAATGCCTCAGATGAAAATTCACGTAGTTTACTCATACTCTGTGTCAATCAATATTCTTCAGCCATTGACCCTGGGTACACTTTGAGGTGGCAGGGTGGACGCTGAGACAAGCTGGAATGAGATGTTTGGAGACTCCGTCTCACTGGCAGAAGGCCCCATGGCCTCAGCACAGCTCTGCAGTTAGTCCCAGAGACAGCTTTCTTTCTATCTATCCCCTTCCTGAACTTGATTCCTATACAATTTGAAATGACAGGATGCCAAGTTTTTATGGAAATGCTAGAGTACTAGAGGAATAAGTACCTACTTTATATCCCACCTCAAATAATCATTGTTGTCTTTCATTCCCACAATCTGTTACTGTGTATCATTGTGGTTCCCCTAATGTTCACCTCCATTTAAGTGTTATATATATATTTGAATGCATTCCATGAAGTTAATGTCATAGGTTCAATTCTCAAGTACTGCAGCCCTGTGACCATACTAGATTCAACCTGATTGCCAGCAGGATGCTGTGGTAGTTTCATCCTTAATTGGGAAGGGGAACCCTTCTTAGGCGAGCTGGATACTATTAATGTGGAATATGAAAATGGGAAAATTTTATACATCATCAAGCAACTTTAGTAACAGAAATAGCATCAGACCAGTAAAGTATGATATCCAGCCTCATTAAGGAATTATTGATTTTGCTGTAAGTTGTTCTGGTCTACACATGAAAGCAGGATATTAAGGAGTTGATAAAATGTCTAATCTGATTCCTCATTGTGATTTTTGTGAAGTCTGAGTAACTGAGGTTTGACCCACTGTCCTTGACCACTTCATTCAGGTGGCCACACATTGAAAACAAAATCTGATGACACTTGATGAAATTATTTTGCATAAATGATTTGCCTCCTCAATTTCAGCACATTTTTGAGAAGGATCCACTTCAAGAATGAGTGTTCTCAAAGTGAACCAGCTAAGTTAAGACCAAGTGGATCCTTAATCATGCTAGAATTCTTTCATGACAAAATTGGATTGGTGAGAGGATCACCTACCTACCTGCAGTTTTTCAGACAAATTATGAAAAAATTCTGTGTTCATGTCAACCTATTTGATGATAGGACACAGATTTGGTACCATAGTTCTGGTATCATGGCTCTTGGTACATTTTGTGGCCTAAGGTCAGACCAAAGAACATTATTCTATTGGGATGATGACTTGATCACCATGGAACACAAATAATTTCAAATTCAGATAAAATGTGTGTTGCATTATATCTGGAATTTCAAAATTTTTCAATGAGGTGCCTGATCATGCATATGAGTTGAATAACCTGAACTTTCTTGAATTTACAATTGGTGTAAAGTAGGAACAACTTAACATAAAAAGTTCACCTTCAATAGTAAAATCTTTCATTTTATTAATTCCTGTGTTTATTAAGTACCTACCACTACCTAAATTATCATAATAGCCATTAAATATCAATTTTTCTCAAATATTGCAAGCGGATAAAGGCTGAAATAGTATAGTTTTGTAAATATTCCAAATTATTTATTAGGGATATTAGAAAAAGAGTCAATCCCATAAAATGGCCCTTATGGTTGCTAGTCCTGTACATACTCAATTGTCTGGGAGCTATTCACTCACAGATAAGAAATACCCATGGCCAATGGAGCATAAGAAACCCAAATTGCCTAAATTCATATCGATTTAGGCATAAAAGCCCCTTTTCATCATAAGTGACGAATGTACTTAAAGACAAACATGGCATCTGTTCACAGGTGTCTTCCATTTTCATGAAACATAAAAAAGCTTGAGTTACAATATCTTCAAAGTAATCTCGTAAGTTCAAGATAATTCTCACAATCTAATCAGACACCTGAAAAACATTCTTCTATTCACAATGAATGTTTTAAATGCATATTATTATGCATGTATCATAAATTGAGTTGGGAGAATTTTATACTGGAAATTTCACCTAAATTATGAAATGTCTCTAAATTCAAGGGTGCTGTGAATAAGGCTATCGAAATAGCATTTGATCATTTGACCTGTGATAAGGGAGTTCCAGGTGGCTTCATCCTAAATATGAGTTCCACATTTGCTCTCAAGCCATTTCCTGTGCAACCAACATATTGTGGATCCAGAAGAGCTGTACTAGGCTTGCACCGTAGTTATTCGGTAATGATTTTGAATATTTTATATTTTGTAACTGAAGAAAACAACTAAATTCTATAAATGATGGTGTTTTTAATGTGCCCACAGGACCCTTTTTACTACAGAGAAAAAAGTATAAGAATGGCTGTTCTATGTGCTGGTCCAACCAACACAGAAAAAATTGAAAAAGGAAGAAACAATTTGCCTACAAGGGAATTACAAGATGAATATGATAGAGTGATGGTGTATGAGTGCAAGCAAAGGTAAAACATAAAGATGGATGAAACTTTTTGCTATGGTGAATATTTGATCCAACTTCATGTAACTCTTATACTAATGACTGTCTTAAATCCAGCCCAGATGCAGTTGGAGCAGCTGCTGCAAAAATGATATGCCATGCACCTCATGGGACAATATGGGTGGTTGAAAATGGGGAACTTTTCATGATCAATTATCCTCCTTACATAAATTGCCGTGTCCAATCCACTGTACGAAAATTATGTGACTAAGAGATTTTAATTACCTTATGTAATTTTTCATGGCATTGCCACTCAATGAGATTTAGAATACTGACTGTAAAATGTGTAAAAGAAATAATTCTGAAAATTAGGTTATAGATTATTAACAATGATAAATTGTATTCCATGTTAAACAGTCAATCAGAAACTAATTGAAAGTACTTACCTAGGAAGACATATCTTTATGAAGAGTTTAAGAAGAAAGCACCAAACACTGGGGTCTAAAATTTATTTTTTAAGAGTCAGAATTAACTTCTTTGTGTGTTTGTCAAATGATGAGTTAAATTTGTCCAATAAATGTCTTTTAGAGATTATATTAGAATAATCAGTCATATACCTGACTTCTACCCTATATACACAGATGGACTGAAGTTGGAGACAGCGTGTGCAGGTGTAATAACATCATCTCATCATGGTGTCATGAGAGTGAAGCTGAATTCATTCTGTAATGGCTACACAGCGGAGCTCTTTGCAATCAAGTTGTTGCTTGGTGCGATCAATTTTGGGGGGTATTTCCTCATCTGCTCTGACTCCATAAGTGCAATAAAATCTATCTCTGCAATCTCTGCCTTTTCCCATAAGCACTCTCTGGTCCAGAATATATACAGTTCACTCTTATCCCTTTCAAAGAGGGATTTAAGGTATTTTTTCTATGTGCTCTTGGCCATGTTGGAATTGGTGGAAACAAAAAGGCTGACAAAGCAGTGAAGGCGGCTTTGCGAATTGAAGAGGTTAATTCTTTGGTCGTACCTGTGGAGGACCTAAAGGCTAAACTGCAAAACATAGCCATGAAGCAGTGGGAGGAATTCTGGCAGATATTGACCAACAATAAATTACGCAGCATGAAACCGATAGTTTCAGTGTGGTCCTCTTCCATCAGAAGAAGTTGGAGGGAGGAAGTCGCTACCACATGGTTGAGGATAGGGCAATGTGCTCTGACCCACTTGTATCTCTTCACTGAAGAGAAAATTCACTCTCACTGTGACGAGTGTGTATGGAGTGTGCAAAGTATTGGAGAATTTGAAGCAGGCTGCACATCAGGAGAGATTTGGCCTCCATCTTAGGAGACGACCCTGATGTTATTAGCCATGCTATTTTATTTTTTACAGAGGCAAGGCTTTCACAAAATATATAGCTAACATTGAAATGTTTTTATGTTCACAGAGCACTGCTTTTATCCAAGTAAATTTGTAATGTAATGTAATATTTAAGGTTTAACATAGTAGTGCAAAATGACCTTCGTTGCTGGTGCAGCCTTAAACCCAACTACTACTACTACTACAGTAATCATTCATTAAATAATTTATCTGAGACGTATCAAGCAGGCATATAACTCAAATTCCTTAGTGAGGAGCTTCCATTAACAGACAATGAAATGTTAATGTAGGTACTATTGATTAAATGTCGTAAAAATGCCCTCATGCACATAAACATTGATTTTATTGTTAATTATTGCAGAGTTTAATTTTTTTTAATTTTAAATAAATCAGACCTCTTGGTACTTAAGTAATCACTTAGAACAAGATTGCTTAGAGTTTTCTAGGTTACAAAAGAGATTGAAAACTTCTAAAGTAATTTGGATGAATTGAAAATGATGAAAAGTACACTATTAATTATGCACATATTACCAACTATAGCTTATGGAATATGACACAGAGAAAATTTAAGACACCCCTATTACAGCTAACAACAACATAACACTAAAGGAAGGAAACATTTGCAAACAATGTTCAAATACAAACCAAAAAGTGGCTTTTATTATAAAACTAAGCTGCACCATTGCTTAGATGAAGATGTTAATGGAGCAAATGAAGAAAACCATTCTAGTATTAACTCAGTCTTAGAATGAAGTTCACAGATGAGGTCTCCATAGATGGTAATACATTAAAAAATACAATGCAATGGCATTCCTTCTGGTAAAATATTCTGGAGGTAAAACAACTCTCAATCAAATCGTTAGGTAGAATGTTGGTATGAGATTATAAATAATAATGGTACAAGTAGATTGGGGAGAAGGCTAAAGTGAAAGAATGGGGAAATAGAAAATGCGAAGATAGAGATTTCTAGGCTGAAGATAGACATTCTTTGACAACAAAATAAAATTGACAAAAAAATAACTTCAGAAGTAAAAGATACAGATCAATTTTATTAGGAGAACCAGAAATGAACAGGAGCTGGCATCATAGTTAAAATAGAAAGAGGGGTGAAATTGAGCTAGCAGTACAACAATGGCATCCTGGAAATCATATTAGAAGGAGAGCACTGGGCAGTGAAAATTCAGACCCGTTTGCCAAAATTCAGCACAGGAAAGAGAATAATTATTTGAACAACTGGAAGAAGCCCTCAGCATAGTAAAAGAAAACCTTATGGGTGACTGGAATGCAGTAGTAGGAGAAAAAACAGCATATGATAGTTTGGGTTGGGGAAACCTTATGTCATAGAAAAAAGGCTAGCTGAGTTCTGCAAAAAAATAATATGGAATTTAGTGGCATACTCACTTTGAGTAACAGAAAACAATGGAAAATGCAGGAAAGGGAGTGATATATCAAATCTACTATATTCTTGACAGCAAAGTCACAAGAATCAAGTGAGCAGAGTGGCAATTGACAATCAACTACTATACAAAATGATGAAAAGGATAAATGAGAACCCAAATGGGGTTAGAAAGCTTTTTAGGGGAAAAAAGAGAAGAAACACACTGACTATGCTGCATTCAGAAACTGGATAGAGGAAAAAAAATCACAAGAAATATGAAATAATCCGAAGGAATTTAAAAAATTGGTAGAAGAAAAATTCATGACTTAGAGAACTGAAACTATGCTGCCATCAATAAAGATGCATACAAGAAAGTTTTACTGATACTTCTGGAACAAAAGAAATATTGATATTTCTGGAACGAGACAACCTAGAAAAACAGCTATCCTTACTGGAACGAGA
>LYUA01003076.1:79905-90417 GCA_002093875.1 Calopteryx splendens
GTGATAGAGGGTAGAATGTTGGGTAAGCGAGGGAGAGGGAGGAAAAGAATTGGCATGTTGGATAGAATGAAAGGTGGAAGAAAGTATGTGGAAATGAAGAAAGGTTTAATGCAGAGGTTGTCCATCAGGGACCTACCTTAACCGGTAGTTTACCAATAATAAAACTCACTCTGGTGAAATAAAGTGGTATTTAACTCGGGAGATTGAAAAATTCAGTGGAAACCGAATGGGCTACCAGGTGGAACTCAAAAGTATGATGAATCGACATTTATAACAAGATATAATAATGAGCAACAGAAAAACTTGGATTTTATTCAGGCAGTTAGAGGTGTCGTATTGAATTATTTCAACTGATGGCTATAGAATTTACCGATGGTTAACTCTTATTTTATTTTTCACAGCTCTACTAGATTAGGACCAGCAACCGTTCATGTAATACGATACGGTTCCAATGGATCCACTTGGATCGTTGAAGACAGCGAGGTATATCAAATAATACACCCAGATTACCACGACTTGGAATGTGGCAACACAAGAATCAAGAACCTTGAATAATGCAAATCTCCTTATTGAATGAGAGATATAACGATTCCTAATTAAGATTAAATTGACAAAATTTATGGCATTATTTATAATTCCTTGATTTCCAAGTTTAATTTATTTATCATTCCTAAGTATTTTTTTGGTGTCGTTAATTTGGCAAATTTGTATTTTTGTTATTTCTTGTCAAAATGCTTATTTTTGTGTGTTATTTACATATTTTTTGCCTTCAAAATTTGTTCTTAAAGAATGTTTCTTAAATTATCCGTACGTGTGTATGAATGTAATTTGAGGCAGAATTATAGATAAAATGATTACTTTTGATTCTAACATTGATTTCAACAATTTGATGCATTACTTCACACAAGTAGGAGGAAATTCACTATAGATAACAAAAAACTTTACTCATGAGGGATTAATAAAGGGGTAATTATTTTCCGAATCCTTTTAATTTTGACTACGCTATCTCCTCGCCCGAAAGAACACATGTAGATGATGGCTTCCGGAATTACAAAGAACGAATTTCCAGTACGAGTTCTAAAACTGTTTTCATATGAAATGCATTAATTTGAAATGTAAGAATTAGTTTTTTTATGATATCGGGTGCAATGGAAAACTAAAATAATGAGTCGAGATCTCGAATGCTGTTTCTGAAATGAATTGGTACAGCAAAAGATCGGTCTTATAATTTAGAACGAGGGCGTCTTGAAGAATCTCTCCAGGTCACGCTCTTCAGCCATGAAGCCGGTAGAATTAACTACAATCATCGGATGACGTTATACAAGGTAACTGTATATTAAAAGTTTAGTAAGAGCACTAAACAAATTTGTTACAGAAAAATCGTGTAATACATCGGGAGAAGACGTGCCGAAACGCGTAATAAAAAAGCAATAATTTTAAATGGGAAGAATGAAAATTTTTCCAAACCAATGTCGCCATAGGAATATTTTGCGAGCCATCACAAATGTTCAGGAAAAAATTTAATGCATATTTAAAGACGCTAAAAATACACTAGCAGAAAAAATATACTATTAAATCGTCCAGACGGTCCAGACACATCAAGGAAAAATCACTGCATAAGACAACAAGAAGCGTATAAATGCGTTACATCACTGTTATATCTCTATCGAAGTAATCCCGCGTGTAATGATGGACTCACTCAATTTTATCGTTGCTGAAACTTATTGCACATTTAATTTCGTGAGTAATTTACAAGTTTGTGCAATGAATGCTACACAGACTTCAAAAATTGAAATCATACATTTTATATGCTGTAAAATAACCTTTTGTAAATTACCCATAGACATATATGTCATATCAATGGGTAATGGTATTGGTATGACATATATTATATGTTTATAAACAACTGGAATAAGTTTAAATCGCTGGAGAACACACGCAGTGATCAAATGAAAATCACGCGTCTGCCTTTTTTTATATTAAATTGCATTTAGTGATTTCGGCGATCCCTGGTGGATCTACTTAGTCCCCTCCAAAGCCCGACAAATATGACACGCATGGTAACTTCGTCCGGAGCAGAAATCACGACAGAAAATTATCTGCGCCACGCACTCTCCTAAAGTCAAGTTAAAGCGAGTGGTGGATCGGGGGAGTCGGGTCACCGCCTATTTATTTACGTACCAGTGAGTTCTTCTGCAGCCTGATTAGTTAAAATTGTTATCGCCTCCGCATTTCCAGGACTTAATCAAGTTTAGCTAGTTTCAAGGTTCAAAAATACACAATCGGTCACAATTAATCTGACCAAGAGATGACGTGGGAAGAAAGAGATTTTTAAAAGGAACAAATAACAAAGGGTGTCTTAATATTTTTAAGGGAAATAAGTGGGGAAACAATTTTTTTATTCGAGCCGTGATTTACTCTATTTAAAAATTCCCTTGAATATCTTTAAAATGAAGGACTGTATTCATTTTGACAAAATATAGGATCCACTTTTAATAAAAATAAATAGATAACTGTTTACCATTCATACTCTCCAGTGGAGAGTAAATGGTTTTCGATTGCCATTGCGAACTTATGAAAGAAACCTAATTGAGCACAAAAACGCAATTATGGGCCGTCAAAAATGCAGTTGACCCGATAATATGCACAAAATAAAACCCTTATTTCCGAAAATGATTACTTCCCATTGGTTCATAAAATTTTGGTTATTCTCGATATTCCACTGTCAAAGAGTCTGATTTTGCTGATGAGTATGGAAGAATTTGCGCCATATCAAAAATAAAACAAAGAGTTCTCCAGTAGTCAACCATTTACAGCGTGAGAGGTGAAAATAAACCATAGAGGGAGAATGCGACGGTTTGATGCCGATTTTATGTCAAGTTGGAATGCCAAATGCAGAGGTGCAAATAATTGACATACATTAATTATTCAGTCTTGTATTTTTCGTGATAACTTTATTTTAGTATCCTCGTGAATTTATATTCATATCATTCAAAAAACGGAAAAAATGTGTCACTAAAAGATTTTTGTTTCATCTTCCAAGTTAAGAATTAATGGAGATCCAATTCAAGCGATTTTTTTTACAATTTTGAAAGTTTTTTTGAGCGGGCTCCAATTGATGTGTAAGGCTTTCACAGATTACTGCTCTTCCAGTGAAATAAATACTTGGCATTTCATGGTACCCATCGTTTACAAGGTTTTAATTCACGGAGTTTCTATTGCGAAGGTGGCAGTTATGCCAACTGGCAAGTTGTCGGAGGAAGCTCTATAATCCAGACGAGGATAAACGAAGGTTCCGGGAATAGTGCACAAGGAACATATCGAGGAAAGAGGTAAATGACGTTCTTTACCATATTCCTATTAATATCAGCAAAAGAAACCCCTAACAGGAAAATAGGAAAACCCAAAGAAGAACAGTATCTTCTTTCGGTGGAGGTAGAAAAGCGCTTTTGGGAGGTAAACTTAGATCAATTTTGTTGTATTTTTTAAATAAATACTGTGTGCAGTATTGATTTAAAAATTACAAAAAACATACTATAGTATGTACTTTATAATTTTAATACATAATTATGATTGAAGTTAATGAAATTTATCTTTAGTGAATGTATGCATACCTCTTATGTCAATTATCTTAAAAAAACAAAATTTATCAATGCAAAATGTCTATAAATATTGCATAAGAAACTAATCGGTAAAGAATAATTGAAACTGACAGTGAATTGTAGAAATTCTCGTTCTAAAAAAATCATCCCTTACATTAACGAAAATGTCAGTTACCAGACCTTCCAATACCTATTTGAAAGGATTGGTTAGGTACGGACTATCCCTTCGGCTATTTTTTCTTTAGAGGGGGCCCTGATCGATCTACATGAGCAGTGACGTCCCATTCGAAATCAGGAGCTCTAAAACATGGGAATTTGGAAATACAGTGTTTTGAAAATGGCTAAATTAGCGCAAATATGAATTTTAGCCAAGTCTTTTCGACTTCAGCCCACTGTTTTCACATCACACATCGGCTTTGTATGAGGGAGTTGCGCGAATTGATGATATTATGATTATTTTATTTCTGCTGGCTTAGCGATCCTTACTGGATGACCTGGATAGCTTCTGAGAGGTAACAGAAAGACTTGGATTGAAAGTAAATACGTTGAAACCGAAAATTGTTGTATTAGATCAGGAAAATGGGAAGAAATATTCCCTTAGGAATGTAAGCGGAGGAATAATTAAACAAGAGAATCATTTTCTAGGCCTCATTAGAATGTTTGGGAAAGGTGGTAATATGTATGGGTGAAGATCAGTGAGAAGTAGTCTGCCACGCTGGTTCGGTCATGTTGAGAGAATGGTTGAGAATAGGATCACCAAATAGATCTATGAGAGCAGAGTTAAAGGTTTGGGAAGGGAAGGGGTATTACGAGAAATTCATGGGGGAATGTTGTCAAACGAACTCTAGACTACAAATAATTGGAATATCAGGCAGAGAAAATAATGCATGCATTCGACAGAGACGAAAATAAGTATTACAGGGATAAGACCGCATAGAAGAAATCAGTAATAGGGAGTCATTTTCCGGTCGTGACCAAAATTCAGTATGTTTGATTGAGACTATCCCAAAAGGGAGTGAGGTAAAGAGTATGTATGCGACATTATTTATATTTGCACACCTCATCTTCGTCTCCTTGCAGACGAAATTATCGATAGGTTTTCATTAATGTCGTCGTGGAAGATGTCGATAGTTGTCGATGCACCAGCATAAAATTCTCATCTCCATAATACATCTCTCTCATATCAAGGGTTGGCATTAGAAATAGCAATATACTACCCAAATTAACTTTCCTAAACAATATTTACTCATTTCTTCACATCTCTAAATAAACATTGTTTAGTCAACATGGTAGTCGATACATCGCAATAATGCACAGCTTTTGCTAGCCGTGTTTCCGGAAATCATTCCCTATAACACACCATAAACTTATTTAGTTTCGAGATGTTTATTATAATGATAATTTATTTATACAATTAATTCACTAATTTTTATATCTCATCGTATGCAAATCGAAATTATGCCGAATTGCATAATTGACGAAAATTGTCCAAGTCAGTGTTGCTATTTATTCCTATGCTGATAAACACATGAACGTTATCTTAATTACCGAGGTATAGCCTCACCCAGTAGCCTCTACCATTTCTTGTCCATGATCATAGCATCTGAAAAATTAAGACAAGTTTTAGAGATAAATGTGGAGGAGATACGCGGAATAAGTTTATATTTATCTGATATTGATATTCAAAGGAAAACCTGTAAGGAGGTCCATTCCATCTTATATATTCCCTTCCCCAAGATCGAATTTTTAAATGAGATAAAGCAAGGGTCTCACCGGTAATGTATAATAAGCACTGGCGTAGACAGGACACGACTTTAGGGGGGGAAGGTTAATCAAGGGCATCCAGGTTTATCCGTATCCAGAACACTGGTGAACCGAGAGTGTGCAGTTTGAATGCTTAAATAAACCAAGTACCCTTTATTACGCTACCGCTCTGATGTTCCATATTTTTCGTCTCTAATACTCCTTTAAACCTCAAAATTTTAAAAGAAAAATCCTTTTTTTTTAATCTCCGGGAGAGGTTTTAAAACAGAAACCCACATCCCTGCCTACCACACTGTTATAAGAAGAGTTTCTGGTAATAAAAACAGGAATTTAAACATTTCCAATTATTTCCAGCGAGAATTTTATTTTGAGACAAGAGTCGTAACCAGATCCCCCCCAAAAAAGATATAATGTTGTCTTAAATTAGTGACATTAACGGCGCCAATGGGATTAGAATCAATGCCAGAGTAGTCGGTTCTCCCGCGGGGAAGTGGAAGTCTGGGGGAGCAAGATGCGGCCCCGTGGGGCCCCGCTGCGACTACTTAAATAGGTGGGGCCACGTTCCTGCTCTGCCCCACCCCATACTCCTCCCCGTGTGCAAACCGGTGGCTCAGGACGAGAGAAGGGGGCAGGCCACGAACATTCAAATTCAAGAGGGGGTGTATACGGCAAGCTAAGTGTAAACGTGACTTACCGTGCATTAAGTCCCCTCCCTCCTCTTCCTCCCCTACCAACATCGAGAGCCACTTCTCCATGTATATGGCATAGATAATTACATTAATAACTAATACAGTTTCGTCCCCTAGACGTCGGTAGCAACGACTCCGCCGACGGAAATGATGCTGAGGGTGAACAAAGGACCACGTATTTCGGCATCTCCTGGAATCATTGTCGGTGAAACCTAAGGGGAATATAAAATGATATTCGTAATCACACAAATTTGAATTTCATTCCGTACTAACAAAAGATAAATGTGTGTATTTTCGGTTTCGGAAACTTATTTCCCCAAATGATTCGTTCATTGTGTGACCAACTGGAAAAGAGCGTTCTATCTAACACCTGCTTCTCTCGTACACATGGAGATTGCGTCTCACTTAACGAATTTTGGCATATTATTGATACCTTTGGTGGGGACGTTTAATACTTAAAAACACTCAAAATTTTAATAATCTCTCATTATGCTATTTAACTATCAAATGACGAAATAATAGAATGAAATGCGTTGTAGCATTTCAAACCGATCTATTTGTGACAAGTCAGTTGCAGTATATCAAGTCACTTTCAAAGTAAAAATACCTCAATAGTGTCTTCTAACTTAAAAATCACGTAATAATCGGAACCGGTCATTCACAAGTAAATCAATGAGGAACATTAAAACGTGCCTCCTCCTACGAATACGCCAATCTTCCAAAAAATACTTGTTGATTCAATTTAAAGATTTACCTTTCTATTATTATATCAGAGGTCGGAACATTTCAATTAAAAGCGCCGAACAGTCAAGTTCCGAAGGGAATCCGGCCTCCTACTTTTGGGTTACGGGGGAAGATCAGATATGCCTCCTAACCTCCAGTTCAATTTAGGAAAACAAAATTGAATTTTAGTGAGCATTTGAGTGTGTGAGCATTTGAGAGAAAAATTTATAAGCTTTTTGGCATTCTATGTTTTATTGCCTAGTTCCCGTGTTTGGGATATATTGAATTAGGACCTTCAGTTATTATCTACATTTAAATTAGAGCATTAATAAAACTCCTATGGTACGGCCCTCGGACCCGCGATCGTAGGGTTAGTAGTCGGGCGCGTTTTCACTATTCCAAAACGGCCTCCTTAATCGTTTATCAATGAGACGTGACAGACCCTGTCGATGCACTAGTCTATCGACTTCATTTCGTCTGGAAGATCTTTCATTTAACGTCCCATGGTATTCAATCATTAATTTAAAAAGTGATTAAAATGTCATTTATGATTAGTTGAATGGTTTTCAGAATCAATCAGCGTCATTTCATCCAAAAAAGGAGAACCTACTTCATAGTTTTCTTTAACAGACAATGGTACCAAAAGCAAAAAAAAAGTAATCGACTAGTAATAATTTTGCACCCAAAATATGTATAATTTTAACGAAGACGTTCTTCAAAGGTGCACTGTCACTAAGTTGATCATTACTGATCTCCCGTAATGTGAATGCATACGCAGACGGGCAAGCAGGAGAATACTCGGCGGAAGGCGTACCGGAGGTCACGGATTTTTAGTCAACTGACGGAGGGGTCTGGAGGCGTTCGGAATCTCACGTCTTGAGGAGCCCAAATGTGGGAAAGCCGAGAAAAGGCTTCCGTTTATGGATCCTTTTCAGCCTGTACAGGGGCGGGGGAGGCGTCATACCTTCTCAGAGGTCGAGAGACTCCCGGGCTACTTCCATTCCTTGTGGCCCCCGGCGTATTAAACAAGAAGGAATTGAAATATGGGCATCGCTGCAATGGGGAGCTATTGTGTGCGAGAGAATTTTATTTTTTTTTATTAAGATTTATTTGAAAGCTTAGCAGGGAAAATACTACGCACCATAGGTATTTATAGGTATCTACAAAAACAGATTATGTTCAATTTACATCAAAAAAACCCTCCCTTGAAGTTCCTTGAGGAGGCTGAACTTACGGTTCAAACCTATATATACCTTCCTCCCAGAAATCGCGACCGACTTCTCTTTATCCAAACCAAGCAAACCATAGTAGTCAACCCGAGGGATAGTTTGAAAGGTACGGGTAGAGCTCACCTCTTATTAAGACCAACGGCGAGTGAAATTCAGTCAATTCAGCAAAGGAGGGAAAATTCCTTTCCCTGTGCTAACCGTGGTTTCCCAGGAATATCTGGTACCCGAAAAAAACACACAGCTAAGATTCGCTGAAGCTGATTGCGCCCAGAGGCATCACCCGATTTTGAACCTGGACCCGCCGGTCAGCAGCTCTTTCCACTAACTTACTACGCTGCCTTCGGTTCATCAGGAATTGTGGATTTTTCCATATTGAAGTTGATTTGCCTTAAAGTGTTTAGAAAAATATCACGTTTCTTCTCCGACGAACATGCTTGGGAGGGAGATTCATATCCTCGTCCTAACGACAGTCGATGAGGTTCCCGCTGAATGGGACAGATGAATTAGGCGCCATATAAACGACCCCGAGGTGAAGAATGCAAATGAAGTGAGTTTATCGTCTTCCCTCTGAGGGGACCCAATCACCAAGACACCCACGGAAAGACCAGCACAAATTCATACAGTTGACTGCCATTCATACTTCAAGGTCCGAAAGCTGAGACTCAACGTATCCACGGACTTAAAAAGACCCCGTTGATCTTAATCTGAAATTCCTAGCGCTGAGACGCCGTTGGTTAAATCCTTTATGCATAACATGTTGTCGCTTCAGAGCTGATGAATAAGACCATCGAGAGATTTAAGTAGGCATATATGGAAGGAAAAATGCGGGTTCACGTAATAACATCAGGGATGCGAAATATCACTTTATTCCAACCCGGCAAGGAAGGGATTGACTTGACAGAAACGAGACGGTTCCGCCTTAACGCCCTGGACTCTTGCAGTCCAAAATCAGACGGAACCTGGGAAAAAGATTGGACACACACGAGTTCCTGAAAACCATATAAATTCGAACCGAAACATACTTGCGATACTTGCACAAAAATATTACAAGAACTAAAAAATGATCTCCATGAATTGGTGACGAAATTACATCGCGAAAATACATCCGGGTGGGACAAACACAAGAGATAGCGGTGATCTACAGAGTACACAGACTCCCTTTCACCTAAACAAATAACACCTTTAACTTTCGCTTAGCAGGGAATGCACTTAAAATATACGAAACGGAAATAACAACCCCAATTGGTCTAGTTCCGCCAACATATTCAGATTTCCACAGTGCTAGTACGCAGAAAGCAATGATCTAGAGGATATAAGAAAATGACGTGCTAATACGATGATCGTTTTGTTAGCCTTCCTTTAATGTTTTGTACAGAATTGGTTTCATTTAAAGACTGCAATTGACTTTTTACTGAGTTACAGCTTCGGCCTGATAACTCCACCTTAAAATTTTCCAAGTCAAAAAAATATTTCTGTTAAAACTTGATAACGAGCCGCAGCGGAGAAAAAATAAAATACAACAAAATACCTGTTGACGAAGCGTAACGGAACTGAACACCAATGAAGGAGACAGTGCACGAAGAACTCTGGACGTGTCTAGATGCTCGAAGGGGCGACATTTTTCGAGGTCGAAGCTGTCCGAGCGTCGCGACGCGCCGGCAGGGCTTTTTATAATTCGAAACGGCGAGCCTCGGGAACATTTCTTCCGGCGGATGCCGGCGGCGGGTTACCGAAGGCGCTCCGTCGATGGTTGAAAAATTCGGTCCAATGGTGAAGTGAAAACGTTTAAAACACCTTTAAAAGTCCATAGCCGAAAATATTTCTCGGGGAATACCGGCAGTGATTGATTTTATCTTTTAGGAGATCCCAAGGATGTGATAATTTTCTTACGTTTCTAACATTAAACAACATAAAACAGAAAACAACTTTATTTTCCCACAACAGTTTCCACCAAGTAACGGTCGATACCATCAACTAAACATAATACAAATAAACTACTTCTGAACCGCAAATGTTGCGTAAAACCTCACGCCTACATGATGAAATTTATATGAAATACATATTTCTTTCATTAGGTTTTTCATTTTTTAACAACTTTTTTGCATGCCTCTGTGGCGATGGATTGTTAAAGGCGGTGATAGGGGGGGAAATGTTGGATAGGCGAAGTAGAGGAGATTGTTCGGTATGTTGGATGGAATGAAAGGTGGCAGAAAGTATGTGGAAATGAAGAAATGGTTATTGTAGGGGGTGTCCATCATAAACCTACCTTAACCGGTAGATTACTACTAATACTTGTAATTAAGGCATTGTTAGAGCTTTGAGCTCAAGAGTACTTGTTCTTCAGCGCATGCTGAGTGATTTAACGAGATATTAAATATTTTAGGCGGAGAAAATCGTAGGTGATTTTGACATGGTCGACATTATAGGAGTTTTGAAGATTTTTTCAACAATTCATTCTGTATCGTATGGCCATAATCCCTACCTATCAAACCATATATCGCTCGC